>JADRCD010206909.1:0-30400 GCA_019843815.1 Montemys delectorum
AAACAAACAAACAAACAAAAAAAGTTCCAAGTCTATCTGGCCTAGAGAGGGAGTTTGAGGCCAGTCTATTCACTTTTATTTGTCACTATTTCAAAATAAAATAAGTTGGGCAGTGGTGGCGCATGCCTTTAATCCCAGCACTTGGGAGGCAGAGGCAGGCAGATTTCTGAGTTCGAGGCCAGCCTGGTCTACAGAGTGAGTTCCAGGACAGCCAGGGCTACACAGAGAAACCCTGTCTCCAAAAAACAAACAAACAAATAAATAAATAAATTAATAAAAATAAAATAAAATAAAGGGCTGGAGACATAGCTCATGTTAGTGTTTGACCAGCATGCCTGTGGCTCCTGGTTCAATTCTCACCACTACAAAACTTGAAAATAAGTAACAGTGAGTTCATGGATACATGCATGGATGTCTCTGGATCCCCTCTCTCACTCTACTGGTTGACTTTAATTTTTGTGCCAATCAGATATGTTCTATTCTAGTGCCTTGGTTTTTTAGCAATGTCAAACACATCACCTGTTTTATAAAAAAAGTATCACGGGCTGGAGGTGTAGCTCAGTGGTAGAGCAAATACTTAACACCTTTAAATTGCTAACTTCAACACCCAACACCAAAAACTAAACCAAATGAAAAGAGAAAGATGGATGTTCCATATTAACTTTGGATTTTCAAATTGGGTTAAAAAATTGGGCTCTTTCTATACACCAAAATGCTGCACATTAAAGTTCTCGTGGACATTTTCAAAACCATTCATAATGCCACACACAGGCAAACATCGGGCCGGTGACAAGCCACATGCCTGAGTCAAACTTCTGTTTTCTAGTTGTGATGATGACATTAATACTAATAAACTTGAGAACCTCGGAAGATCAATGTGAACTTCACAAGCCGGTTACAGAGTGTGCAGTAACCATCTCCAGGGCTGATACAAACCTCAGAAATCTAGGGAAATGGTAAAATAATCTGCTCCAACCCCGTTTGTTTTCACTACACTGACAGCCAGCTGACATGAAATACAGAGAAACGGTAGCAAACACACAGCAGAGGAAAACCCTGGTTGTTTTTTCAACAAATGTGAGAAACAGATAGTCAGGTATGCTGGCATGTGCTTGGCAGACTACAGCAGGAGTACCAGTTTGAGTGGGTTACACTGTGGTTTAATGTAAAAGCAGTGAATTTAAAGATTACGCATAAAGTCAACGTTTCCCTCCTAATTCTGTATACAGTTATACAGAACTTAGTTAACTAGATGGTAGTTAAGTGCTCTGCCACCAACGTAAATCTCAGCTGTTAACTTTCAAGTATCTCATGTGGCCCAGGTTACCAGGAATTGATGTTGAGCCAGTTGGCCTTGAACTTCAGAGATCCTCTGCCTCCTGGGTGGTACAGCCTATCAACATCTTTTAGGAACAAGTCTGTCCACTGAGGCACACAGTATATTATGTCCACTGCTGAGGCCGTACGTGGGATTTCTTCATGTAGTTTTAGCTTTTCTTTTCATTCTCTTTCTTCGTCGTCTTCTTCTTCTTCTTCTTGGAGACAGGGTTTCTCTGTGTAGGCCTGGCAATCTGGAACTCACTCTGTAGATCAGGCTGGCCTCGAACTCTAAGATCCAACCGCCTTTGCCTCCGGAGTATGGGATTAAAGGCACGGACCATCAAACCCAGTAAGGACTTTTCTAGTAAGGCCAATTGTTTGTAGTTGGTGGGTTTTAATGTGAAGAGAAATCTGTTTACCTCCAAATATGCTTCCTAATCTGTTAATGTGATAAACAGAGAAGACGGTCTGCTTTTTAGCTGCCTCACATCTGGGGGGGGGGGGGGAGCTTTCCTTTTCTTTTTCTTTTTTTAAGTAGTTGGAGAGACAAGTATGAGTGCTGGGAACCAAATCTTTTTCCTTGTGAGCCTTAAACAGTGGAGCCATCTTTCCAGCCCTAGAAAAAGTAATTGTTTAGCCCCAGCTTACTATCTGTGAAAGGACAAACTTAATCAGTAAAGGTTTCATGATCTTGAATATAGGCTAAACAAAGCCACATAGGTTTGTTTACTGCAGGACTAATACTTTTAATACACCTTTTAGTCATCAATTATTCTCAGAGGTACAGACACATTCTTATACCAACTTGGCATGAAAACTCTTTACAAGACAGCCCAAAATATACTTTGGCAATCAATGCATTTCAAGACCTTTTAGGGCCAGGTGTGGTGGTAAGTCCTTATAATCCTAGTACTGGGAGGCTGAGATAGGGAGGTTCGTTGAGTTCTAGGTGAGCCTGGGCTACTTAGTGAGTTGTGGATCAGGCTAAGCTGTGAGAGCCTGTCACCAAGACCCTTCCAATATATGCTAATCCCAGATTTCCACCGAAGGTAAACTGAACCAGAATACAGAAGACAGCTTGGTATCAAAGCCAGTGCTTTAATGAGTCTCCCTCCAAGTGCTACCAGCCTCCACTGCCCACGGCTGGTAGTGGCAGAGCGTGGAGCTAGCTGCCCAGAGGCGGGGTTTGGAGACTAGGAGTGGGCTTCTGGGAGTGTAGTAGAGAGATCTATAAACTTCAAGCTGACCCTTCTTCTGGCATTCCTAGCAAAGCCACAAGGGGTTCCAGGGGTATGGGGGTCCCGATGGGCACAGGGTGGGTGCGTTCATGTTTGCGCAGATCGCTGGCACTCAAGAAAGCTTTAGGACATTGGGAACAGGAGTAGGGGCGTACAGAGCTGTGCGTGCGGCTATGCTTACGAAGCCCAGCCCTGTCTGAGAAGCTCTTACCACACTGGGTGCAGGGAAAGGGCCGGAGCTCCGGGTGTGAGCGCTCATGCCTGCGTAGCAATGTCAGTGTGGAGAAAGTTTCTTTGCACTCACGACACACAAACTGTGGGGGCTTCTCATCAGTCTCCTCACCCCCCACCGCTCCTGCATCTCCCAGGGTACTAGGAGCTTCCCCAACGCCAGCATCCTGGCATTCCACATGCTCCACGGTCATGCCAACCACTTGCCACTGTGTGGCCACTACACCACCAGACTCAGGCGGTAACCCTAGCAACCCCGCTGGAGCGTCCCCTATCCCTGCACCTGCCACTGGGGCAGCAGAGCCCTCACCTACAACACCTACAGGCAGTGCTAGTCCCAGTACCAACTCCTGCTGAGGGGCAGCTCCTGTAGTCTCGTTGCTCCTGTGGGTACGCTCATGCTTCCGGAGGCTGGATAACACCACAAAGGATTTCCCACAGGCATTACAGTGGAAAGGACGCTCGCCGGAGTGCATGCGGCTGTGTTTCGTGAGGCTAGCTCGCTCAGCAAAGGCTCGCCCACACTCCTCACAGCGGAATGGCCGCTGTCCAGAGTGCACCAATGCATGCCGCTTGAGGTCCCAGGAAGCCACAAAAGTCTTGTCACATTGCAGGCACTTGAACGGTCGGTCACCGGTGTGTACTCGCCGATGCATGGCCAGGTCGGCTGGCTGCCGGAAGTCCTTGCCACACTTCTCGCAGCGGTAAGGCTTTACACCCTCATGTGCCCGCTGGTGGCGGCGGAAGCTCGAGGGATCAGAGAACATGCGGCCACACCGAGGGCACAGGAAGGGCTTCTCTCCTGAATGTGTGCGCTCATGGCTTTGGTATGAGCTGAGCTGTGTGAAGCCCTTACCACAAGCCGGGCAGCGATAGGGTTTCTGGGCTGCATGGATACGCTGGTGGCATGTGAGGGAAGAGGATCGAGAGAAGCTTTTACCACACTCTGAGCAGAGGAAGGGGCGCTCACCCGTGTGGGACCTGTGGAGTAACAGAGGACCCGGTTAGTCGCAACAGACTCAGTGGGGGAGCCCTATAGCCTGACTGAGCTCTAATTCCTTAAGAGCCACAGAGCCTGCCCTAGAGTCAAAAATCCATAGAACTTCTTTCCTATGACCTACCCACACATGTCCCTCTCCTAAGACCCTGTGGGTGACTGACTCCAAATACTGCCTACTTTCCAGCTGTACTGGAACATAGGCCAATAAAGTCTTGCCACACTTTCAGGGTCCCATCTCTAGCCACCTCTCATCTTCACTCTGCCGCCCAGCCTGATCCCTGTTCAATGAGGCGCTCCCACCTTTAGACAAGTGTCCAGATGCACCCGTTCCTGTAGGTATAGTCTATTGAGACACTAATTCCCACTTTTGTCTCCCAGCTATATCTAAGATCGCACCTTTCATGGTTGCGTAAGTCCTTGAGCTCCGCATAGGCCTTGCCGCAGCGCTCACAGCTGTAGGGTCGCAGGCCTGCATGTGTGCGCCGATGCTTGCGGAACACTGAAGGATCAGCAAAGCTCTTGCCGCAGTCAGTACAGGCATAGGGCCGCTCACCTGTGTGCCCTCGCTGGTGGATCTTTAGTTTAGAGAGTGTACCATAAGCCTTGGGGCAGTGTGTGCATCGGAAGGGCAGCTCACCAGCATGTGAGGCCAGGTGCACACGCAGGCACACTGGTTGCATGAAGCGGCGGCCGCACTCTGGGCATGGGAAGGGCTTCTCACCAGTGTGGCTGCGCCCATGGCTGCGTAGCTCAGGAGCTGTCTTGTAGGCCTTGGGGCACAGTGGGCAAGCATAGGGCCGGGGCTTGGCTACTGAAGCAGATCCCTTGTCTCCACTGGCTTCCTCAGCCTTGGGCTCTGTATCTACCTTTGGCTGGACCTCATTCACCTCCTCTGTGCAGTCTGTAGGTGTATGTGTAGCAGCATGGCGGGCTGCCCTGGGAGCATTTGGAAATGTCTTTGTACAAAACAGGCACTTATAACGGCGGCCAGAGCGCTTGTAGCAGGGGCCTGGGGACCTGGCCTCTGTAGCCTCCACTTCCATGGCCTTGGTGAGCAGGACTTCTCTGCAAAAGAATCAAAATTAGGCCAAAGCCATCCCTTGGCATTCTTCAAGGCTCCCTTCTTCACCAAAGCCCTCTCAAGATCTCAGAGGTGACTCTGTCTTTAAGAAAAATATCACTTTCATTTTCCATGTATGAGTGTTTACTGGCCCATGCCTATGTTTGGTGCCCAAGGCTGTTCAACCCCCTGGAACTGTAGGTAAGGTAGCTATGACCTATCATGTGGGTGCCGGGAATCAAACCTGAGTGGTCTTCAAGAACAGCAAGTGCTCTAGCCACTGAGCCATCTCTCCAGTCCCAAAGGTAACTGGCTTATACCCATACTTCCCACCTGACGTTCCTCAGCCCAAACCAAGGACCTCTACTCCCAGCTTTGACAGTGCATTCAAGTCTCCCCTGTGGTCTGCTCATTAGGGGTAGAAATCAGTAAATGAGGGCAGGCATCACAAAAGGACTGGCTATATCTGCGCCAACCTCCGTTTTCTAATCCCTCGGCATCCCTATAATGCTTAGGTTCCGTTACTCTCACAGTGTTCCTTTCTCAGTTTTACCCATGGCCTTAAGATCTCCAAATGCTCAGGAAAGACAGATTTGGTCCAGAGAAAGGAGGAGCCAATGTTTAGACGGGGTGGTTGGCTATGTTTGGAGGTAATGGGTCTCCAGTATATGTTGGTCAGTTCTGGAGGAGCAAATGCTCAGAGAATTCCAACCACACACAGCTATAAGGCACGCCACCCCAGATAGGAATTTTGGTCCATCCTCTACACTGGAGTCCCTTTTAGTCCTGGCTCTAAAACTCTGACAGTAGCTCACTCACTCTCAAGACAGCCTGACCTACTGCTGACAGACAGTCCAAGCCTCTTCCTCAGTCACAACTGATGTGTCTGAGTTAGCGAGGCCTCCTGGGATACTAGCTCTTGATGCATTCCTACTTCCTGGCCAGGAGCCCAGACAACATCCACACAGCTGCTCCTAGGATCATAGTTGGGAAAAAATAGGATTAACAGCTGCATCAGTCTTAACACCAGCTCATCCTCCCAGAGGGATAAAGGGAAGAGGATTAGGGTAGATCCTCTTAAGAGAAGCTTAGATATGGTGCTGAGGCAGGGGAGAGTGGGCGAGGAGGGCCAGGTATGCCCGGAGGATGGCAGGCCAAGGTTCTGTGTTCAGACTTGTACATCGTTTACTAGGATCTGTTTATAGACCTGTGTCCTCATCTGTACATCACAGGAGTTGGGGTGGAGGAGAAGGATGGAGCCCATCCAAGAAGATGGGGGGAGGGGAGTTGGGGCCTAGTCCAGAAAAGGTAATATAGAAGCAGTTTAACTGGTTGACCAATAAACAGAGTCAGCACCATACCAGGAAGCATTTGGTGGAGTGGGGTAAGATTTGAACCCAGGGCCTGATACAGGCCAAATAAGTGCTCTACCACTGAGTCACATCTCTAGCCTCCTAAATTTCCCCAACAGGGGGGAAAAAAACAAAAACAAAACAAAGGCCAGGCTGGAGAGTGTAACCTAGCAACAAAGTTCTTGACTGGTATGCATGAGGCTTTGCTTACTGAATCCCTAGGACAGCTCACATCTACTAAGTACTTGCCAAACTCCACAGCATCCTAATCCTAACCCTTTTACATCTATCAGCACACCCTTACATCAACACCGTAAGAAAGCAAGGCTCCAAGAAGCAGAGCTCTGTGCAACCATGTCTACTCTGAGGGCAAACCATCCAACGTGAAATAAGCCTCACCACTTCCCAGCTGATGGGACTTTTTGTTCAATTCACTGTGTGTCTTGGAACCTCAGTTTTCCTTCCCCACTGCAAAGCTGAGGTAACCATAGTACTAACACATGGGACTGATTGAGGACCAACTGGAATCAGATTGCTACTCTCAACTATGGATTCTTATCAGAGCTCATAAGGTGTGGCACCTTGCATAATTCTCATACAGCCTGAAATAGGAAGCCCTGGTCTCATTTTACAGATGCAAATGAGTTGAGTTCTGAGAGTAAAGAGACTGGTCAAGTCATACAGCTAGAAACCTAACATGGCTGAGACTTGACTCTGGTGTTTAAAGTTTTTAAGCCCTTGCTCAGAAGTCTGGGACCATACTGGAGAGATGGCTCCAGAGTTAAGAACAATGACTGCTCTTTGAGAGGTCCTGAGTTCAATTCCCAGCAAGCACATGGTGACTCCCAACCATCTGTAATGGGATCTGACATCCTCTTCTGGAGTGTCTGGAGACAGCTACAGTGTACTCCTAGGAAGCACACTTTCAATCCTAATACTTCTGAGTCTTGGGCAGGATGAATTAGTTCAAAGCCAGCCTGGACTACATAGAGGTCCTAATTTAAATAACAAAAGCAAATGGTTGGAGAGATGGCTCTATAGTTAAGAGCCTTGCTGCTTTTCCAGAGGACCTGAGTCCAATTTCCAGCACTCACACTGACTGGCTCACAACCACCTGTAACTTCAGCTCATAGGGATCTGATACCCTCTCTGGCTCCTTGGGCACCTGTACACAAGTCCAAATACAAATGAAATAAAAAAAAAAATCCTTTTTAAAAAAGCAAACAAAAAGAACCACCATCTAATTAAGTCGATGTTGGACACTACAATCTGTACTCTTACTTTTTTGTTGTTGTTGTATTTTTGTTCTTAAAAAAAAAAAGTCACAGGCCAGAGAGATTGCCAAGCAGAGCACTCACTGGTCTTCTAGAACAATGGTTCTCAACCAGAGGGTCTCCAATGGCTCTGTCAGGAGTCACCTAAGACCACCTGAAAGCCGATATCTATATTATAATTCATAAAAGTAGCAAATTACAGTTATGAAGTACAACAAACAATTTTTTGGTTTGGGGCCACCAAGTTAAGAATTGTATTAAAGGGCCGCAGCATTAGAAAGTTGAGAATCACTGATCTAGAGGCTACGAATTCAGTTCCCCATACCCATGCTAGACAGCTCACAATGGCCAGGCTCCAGTGGCTCCAACAACTCCCAACCCCTTTTCTTCTTATTCTTTTTTTTTTTGTTTTTTTTCAAGACAGGGTTTCTCTGTACCTGGCTGTCCTCAAACTCAGAGGTCCACCTGCCTTAGCCTCCCCAGTGCTAGGATTATAGGTGTGTGGCACCAAGCATATTTATTTCTGAGTGTGTAGGTATGCAGAGGACAACTGGGAGTCAGCTTGTTTTTCAACTTGTTGAGGTGGGCGGGGTCTCTCTTACTGTTGCTACAATGTGTACTCCAGACTAGCTTGTTGACAAGCTCCGAGATCATTCTCCTGTCTCCGCACTACATCTCCCTATAGCAGTGCTGGATTACAGATGTGTGCCACCAAATCGAGCTTTTTGCCTGGGTTTTGGGGCTTGAACTCAGGTTATCAGGTTTGTATGGCTAGTGTTTAACCGGCCATACCATTTCTGCAACCCCGAAATGGGTACTTTAAACAAACGCTGACCATTCCAACCAACCCTTAAGAACTAGATATGTGAGCCAGGATATAAAAGGGGAAAGTACTTCCCTGCCAATGTGAGGCACTGGGTTTTACTCCCAGAAACACAAACAAAAGGAAGAAACAAAGAAAGGGGGGTGGGGTGGGGAAGACACACAGCTCTTAGGTCTTCAAGTACTTCTAGGAGGGAAACATTTTTACTACAGCTCTATTTAAAAATCCTCAACAGGACTCTGGGCGGTGGTGGTGGCGGCGCACGCCTTTGATCCCAGCCCTGGGAGGCAGAGGCAGGCAGATTTCTGAGTTCGAAGCAGGCCTGGTCTACAGAGTGAGTTCCAGGACAGCCAGGGCTATACAGAGAAACCCTGTCTCAAAAAAAAAAACCAAAAGAAAAAAAAAAATTTCCTTACAAGGCAAAAGTGTACACAGCTAATTAAGATGCCCAGAGTCAAAACTCAAATCGTCAAACCCTGGAGTTGGACTCTAAGGTCACTCTCTGCTCGCTTAAAATCCTCAGCAAAATCAGGATACTTCCCAGGACAAAGGCCAGTACTTTTCTATGAATAGCAAATCTCTAACCCATCTCTCTCCTGCTTAGCTCTGTCCAGTTCCTCACTTCCACTACTGGGCTTCACGCCCCCAGGTCTTCTGTCTTCATTCTAGACTTCAGTACCTTCCAACCGTGGGTCATTTATACGAGCAGTTCTACAGTCAGAACTGCTGCCCCTCAGACCCTCCTGAGGGTCTCTAGAGTAACTCACTTCCTCTTTAAGGCTGTCTTTCATTTTTTCTTTAAAGACTGTATTTCCTCTCTGTGTATGTGCATGCACACTCACTAGGGGTGTAGAGGGCAGAGGACAGCTTGCAGAGTCAATTCTCTCCTGTTACTATATGGTTCTAGGAGGCTAAACTCAGGTCATCAAGTTTGGCTATCTTCCTCCCTCTAAGAAGGCTTTCCTGGTTGCTGGAGAGATGGCACGGCAGTTAAGAGCAATTGCTCGTTTTAGAGGACACATATTTGGTTCCTATTACCCATGTAGTGCTCACAAATACCTACAACTCCAGTTATAGGCATCAGGCATACACTTGGTGCACATACATACATATAAGCATAATGTTCATACACATAAAAACAATAAAGGTTTTCTTGTCTACCTTTTTGGGGGGTGAGGTGTGCAGGATCTTACTATATAGCTCAGGCTAGCCCTGATTCTTCCTGACTTTGGCTCTATTCCTTTCTTTGTGGCACTGCTTGCAATTTTTAGCTTTTTTTTTTTTTTTTTTTTTTGGTTTTTCGAGACAGGGTTTCTCTGTATAGCCCTAGCTGGTCTCCACCTGCCTCTGCCTCCCAAGTGCTGCGATTTAAGGAGTGCGCCCCCGCTGCCACTGCCACCACTGCCACTACCACCCAGCAGGAATTTTTAGCTTTGAGACAAAGTTTCACTATATAACCTGAGCTGGCCTGGAACTCCCTCCTGAGTGCTAGAGTTTTACCACGCACTCCACCTCACCTCATAGACTCCTTTTAGATAATGATATGTCTACCCTAACTCCCTTTCAACTTCAAAAACTTTCTTATGGTGCTATCTGGATCAAATCCTACGTGCAGGCCTACTGAGGCGCACCAGATTCCATTTGTATTTTATACACACTGAACTGTCTTCTCAAATTCATCTCCTGATGCCTTAGAAATCTGTTATAGCTGAACATTTGTCTTCTTCTAAAATTCTTATGTTGAAGCTATAACCAACTCCATGACTGTATTTGGAAACAAGGTCTTTTCAGAAGTAATTTAAGGCTAAATACAGCCTTAAGGGAGAGCTTCAGCGGTAAGGTTAGGTTAGTGTTCTTGGGGCTAGCAAGATGTCCCAGTGAGTAAAGGTGTTTTCTGTCAAGCCTGACAACCTGAGTTGTATCCTCAGGACCCACATGGTGGAAAGACAGAACCAATTCCAGTAAGTTGTTCTCTGACTTCCACACATCCTTAAAATAAGAGATAACACAGAAAAGCCAGGCAATTACCATAGACTTGGCTGATATTTGAAGCCAAGTAGTCATATATGGAAATTTCTACCATCAATCTCCCTGATTATTGCTTTATTAGCACTAGTATATTTTATTATTTGGATCTTAATTTTTCACTTCCAGCACTCCTCGGATCCTGGGAACTTTGTTCTGTGCACTTGTTATTCCAAAACTGTTTGGTGACTGAAAGCAAACTTCGGGTGGAATTCCCACCCAGGTCCATAGCCTCTGCCTCTTCCATTGTAGGAGCTTGTGAGAGTCAGTCACCAACTATTTATTAATTGAAATGCCCCGTCTTCACAAGGTCACAGGGTTCAAGTATCACACTAGTACTCCAATTTGTTTACTGCTGGGATGAAACCCAATGAGGGGAATGACATTTTACTTTCTCACAAGTTAATGAGACTCAGTGTCCCCAAGGCTGGGGGTGAGGGAGCAGCGCAGGTGTGGTTAAAAAAAAGTAAAAGAGGCATCTACATATAAGCCTCAAATAAGTCAACATATAAGCCTCACAGTCCTGGAGCCTCTGGTGAACTGATGGAGCTGTGTTGTGGTGAATGTTTAATGATATCCTAGGCCGAACAACCAGTCAGCTCACACCATGATCCCATTTTTCCACCCTCCGTTTCTGTGGCAGTATCCCCTCTGGTCAGCAACCTAAGCTCCATCAACAATTCACAAACTTTACCACCTCCGTATGCAATTCCCTTTGCCCGGGAGCCAGCCCTCGTTTTCATTCTCCCACGGGAAGATCCTTGCATGCTTCCAATACTCCATTCCCCACAAGAATATAAAAACGAGCACTAAGATGAGGGATGCATCGCGCTCGGGGTCTCAATTCCTTCCGTTGGAACAGGGTCCCTGAAGCATATGGGAGTTTGCAGGGCAGTAGGGCCTACCAGACTCTCTGAGGAGGGACAAGACCTGCAGAAACCCAGCGCTCCTCGCTCTCTGCAACCGTGTCTGTGCGGGTGTCCTCGCCAGACAGGCAGCCCCCGCAGAGCGGGGCTGTATGCTGACTCATTTGGGACTAAACCCTAGGATAACGTGGCTTCGGCGAGCGGAACAGGACAGAATGAATGAAGAAGGCAGGCATGAAGAAATGAATGGACGGAGGAGCCAGAGCAGGACAAAGGCCTGCAAGATGGCGTTCTTTAGGACCGCGGGAGGGGCGGACAGAAGCTCGGCCTGGGAGGGGGGCGCGCAGCCGCGAAGGACTCGCCGAGGAGGCCCTCGCCGCCCAGACAAAAGCCCGGAACGTGGCGGACTCTAGGACCCCCGGGTCGGCGCGGAGCAAGGCCGGCAGTCGCGTCCGCTGAGCCCAGGCGTCCACAGCGCTGACCAGCGGGCACCGGGCGGGTTCTAGGACCCGCTGGGCCCGCAGCCCGCCCGAGGCCGCTCACGGCTCGCCCCGCCCGGGATGCTCGCGCCCGGTCCAGTCCGTCCGCTCGGCAGCAGACGGGAAGCTGGGGGGCCCCTCCAAGCGCGTCGGTGCCCGCTGCCCGAGCCCCCTGCGACTTCCCGCAAACGGGTCCTACCTGGTTCGGTTTTCGTAGGCTCCGCAGCTTCGGCGGGGGTGCTTAGCGCCGACGGAGCTCGGGACACTCGGAGAGCGGCAGGCGCTAGGACCCAGCGCGGGGGAGGGTGGAGGCGGGGCCGCCGGCCAGACAGCGGAAGTGGACGGCCGCCTTCCGTGCTCTGGAGGAAGGAAAAACTTACGGAAGCAGCCCCGAGCCTACTGAAGCAGAGAAGTATCTTGCGAAGGGTTTCTGGGTGCTAAGGGGATGGGACGCCAGGCCGATTGACGGTGTACACCCGCCAAGTCGCCGGAAGTGTCTCCGAGAGCTAGGAGGTGGGAAGATACGGAGAGGGCGCTCGGGCTTTGTGGTGCCCGAATCCCTTTATAGTCCACATTTACTCAGACAGCGAGGAGCGAACTTAGTTGAGGATCCCTTCGCGGCCACCTTGGGAAGAGCCTTGTATGGAACCTCGGGAGAGGCGTCATCAAAGTACTGTTAGCCAGGGCTGCAGCGTATTTATCATGCCCGTGCTGGCTGAATAAGCACTGGAGCGATTTTAGCAGCTGTGCACGGAAGTGTGGCTTAAACTCCTGAGAGCGCCGCGCTGACCTGCGTGGGCGGAGCCAGAGTGGCGCCCCCAGCCGAGCGTGATGGCTCACGCCGCCTGAGAGCGCCAACCTTCTGGAGGTTGAGGCAGGAGGATTGCTCCGAGCTCGAGGCCGGCCTAGGCTGCATAGTTAGACCCAATCTCTAAACAAAACAAACAAACAAACAAGAGTTGGGCCCACCCGGAACCTAGCGCCGGAAGCGTGTCCGTGTGGAAACACTGCTCGGAGGAGGGACAGGAAGTGTTCCTAGGCGGAAGTTTCGGGGGGAAGCATTAGCACCTAGGACACTTCCTGGTTCCTGGTAACAATAGGAAGTGTCCGCGGAACTAGGCTAGACTCTTAGTTCATACCAGCTGTCCCTGTTCCGCCTGCCTCCTCCTTTCTCCCGCTTCTTCCCCTCATCTACCACTCCCGGGAACCCTGGCTGAGTGTGCGTGTGTATGCGCTCGAGAACCCCCGCACCAGCAACCACTTAGGGCTCGCGGCTGCAGTTAGGGTAAGGGTCCCAGTGCGCAGGCGCGCTCCCGTTCACGACCTCCAACGGACGCGCCGGCGGCGGGAACCAGAAGGCACTCCTGGTGCGAGGTAGGGATCTAGAGAAGAAATTGGCAAAAAAGGCTAGTGGCTCTAGAGAAATATGATGGTGGTTGATTAGAAAAGGGGGACTCGAGTGAAGGAGTTTTGAGAAGTGAGAATTCCGGGAACAGGCTCAGCTGGTGAGATTAGAAATAGTTGTGTTAGGGTCCCAGGAGACTAGTCAGCCTCGGAGAAAGGCGAGATGATGTGGCAGAAATGAATAGCTGCTACTGGGTTTTGGAATAAAGGCTGCCTCTTGAAGTGACTTTATGTAAAAAAAAAAAAAAAGAGGTAACACGGCGTTGCTTATTGTGGTGTCGAAGGATTCTAATCCCAGCACTTGGGAAGCGTGGACTACATAGTGAGACCCTGTCTCAAATGCGACCCCTGACCCCCCTTCCCCAATACACTTGTGTAACAGCAGTGCTTGGCACACGGTACTGTTCAGCATGAGTTGCTATCATAGTTTAGAGAGGAAGTAGAAGAGAAAATGAAAAGTGTTGGAGACAGCAAGGTAAGGTAGGCAGGGGATAGAAAAGGCAAGAGAATAAAATGAAATTTCAACCTGAAATGGGATGGGATTAAATCTATTTAAAGGAAGTAAAACAAACGCCTAATAGGAGAACAATGTGTTGCTGGAAAGACTGAAGCGAGGTTCGTCCCTAAAAGGGCCTTTGCCTTCTACAGAGCTTAGGTGACCGACCTCTGAAGGAAGCAGCTGCTCTGCCAGTGTTTTCACACCCATTGGTTTACCTAAAGGGTGAAGGAAGAAGGGTTGCATGTCTGTTACTATAAGGCCTGGCCAACTGTCTCGGCTCTCACCTTCAGTCTCAACTCTCAAAGAGTCTGAGGTAGGAAAAGCCATGAGTTTGAAACCAGCTTGGGCTACTCAGGGAATTCCAGAGCAGCTTGAACTTCATAGTGAGCTGAGACCATATCTTTCGTAGATTTTTGTTAGGTTGTTCCAGAATGATAGAGTGCAGAGCCTGAACAATGTAAGATCAATTATGTATAACCTAAAAGACAAAGCCAGGTCTATCTAGAGTCTAGACTCTAGATTTTAGTTTCCTTATTTCTCTCTGGTTCTAGAGATAACTTAAGCCTGGGAGAACTTTTCTAGAGGTTTGTGCATAGTGAAGCTTTCTGAAGGTACCTCCAGATCTAATAAAGAATGGGGTCCCTTGGCATGGATGGTTGGGGAACCGCTTTGCGACCTGCTCGAATAGCCAAGAAACAAAACTGACTCTGTCCTTCCTTTTGACTACTGTCCCCTCTTTCTAGGCCTCGGCCCTTTCTGCAGAGAGAATGCTGCAGCCACCTGTCTGTCCCTCCTGAACCTCCAGGGTTTTCTGCCACTTTGCCCCATGGAGGACATGCCCCTCTCTTTCAGTTGCTCTGACTGTCAGCGCCACTTTCCTAACCTCCCAGAACTATCACGGCATCGAGAACTGCTCCATTCATCTGCTAAGCAGGACAGGGAGGAAGCTGATGGCATCCCTCACCCCTATCGCAGTCACCCAGGGAGCTTGGACAACCACCAACAGAACCACGAGACTGGTCTTTTCCCCTGTACCACCTGTGGCAAGGATTTTTCTAATCACTTGGCGCTCCAGAGCCATATGAGGACTCACGCTCCTAAGAGCCACCAAAGGCATGGGCCTCCACATGCCAAGGAAACCATTCCACACCTTCAGAGTGAGACCATGTCCACCAACTCCTGGAGTCAGAAGCTTGGTTCTGAGGAAGTCTGGGAAAATCAGACAAAGCTTTTACAAGAGGCACATGAATGGGAATCTGGAGCTGATCCTAGGGCAGCTTCAGGGACTTGGGAAGACCCACCTACCAAACAAAGAGAAGGCTTAGAAATTCAGCCAGATTCTAAAGGAAGTACAGGGGACTGGGTACCCACCACCAATTCTGATGGAGGCCCACCACTCCCTACTCCAGCGAGCAACCTCCTTAGCAATCTGGAACAGTATTTGGCTGAATCAGTAGTGAATTTCACAGAAGCCCAGGAGTCCACTGAGCCTCTTCCTACTGAGGGGGAGCGAAGATACAAGTGTGATCAGTGTGGAAAGACCTATAAACATGCTGGGAGCCTCACTAACCATCGCCAGAGCCACACTCTGGGTATCTACCCTTGTGCTATCTGTTTCAAGGAGTTCTCTAACCTCATGGCCCTGAAGAACCACTCGAGACTCCATGCCCAGTATCGGCCTTACCACTGTCCTCACTGCCCTCGTGCCTTTCGGCTCCCTAGGGATCTGCTGGAACATCAGCAATCCCATGAGGGGATAAAGCAGGAGCAACCATGGGAAGACAAAGAGATGCCTACCACAAATGGACACGCAGATGAGAAGAGCTGGGGTCAGCTGTCTAAAACAGGGATGTTGAATGGTTCTGGGGAGCTCAGCTCTTCTGGACATCTAGAAGATGGTGGCTCAGAGGAGTATCGACCTTTCTGTTGTGGGGACTGTGGCCGTACTTACCGTCATGCAGGTAGTCTCATCAACCATCGAAAAAGCCACCAAACGGGTATCTACCCCTGTTCCATTTGTTCCAAGCAGCTATTCAATGCGGCTGCTCTGAAAAACCATATTCGTGCTCATCATAGACCCCGTCAAGGAGTTGGGGAAGATGGTCATTCATCAGTGTCCTCAACTGCTCTTATGGCAGCTGAGAATACTCCAAAAGAGGAAGAGGTCCCCACCGCCAGCCTGGACCATCGTCCCTATAAGTGTAATGAGTGTGGTCGGGCTTACCGCCACAGGGGGAGCCTGGTGAACCACCGCCACAGCCACCGGACAGGAGAGTACCAGTGTTCACTTTGTCCTCGAAAATACCCCAACCTCATGGCTCTGCGCAACCATGTGCGGGTACATTGCAAGTCTACACGCCGAAGTACAGATCCAGGGACTGAAGGTTCACCTAGCCCTGTTAAGAAAGAACAACCGGATCCAGTGGGAATAGAAGCAGCATTCCATGCAGATGAGGAACATGTATGTAAACGTGAAGAAGCAGCTACCAGTAACTCCCCAGCAGCAGATAGGACAGTGCCACAGGTGTGTAACATTTGTGGAATGTTGTTTGAAGATCTCAAAAGTCTGGAACATCATAGCATGATCCACAGGGAAGGAGAAAAAAGTAGGACAGACAGCACATTGTCACCAACTAGAACATTTGCTTGCCAAGACTGTGGCAAGAGCTATCGCCACTCGGGCAGCCTTATCAATCACAGGCAGACTCACCAGACAGGAGACTTCAGTTGTGGGGCCTGTGCCAAGCATTTCCATACCATGGCTGCTATGAAAAGCCATTTACGGCGTCATACTCGGCAGTGGAACAGAAAGCATCAGAAACAAGATAGTAGTACAGGTGAAGAAGCCAAACTCCCACCTGGGGGTACCTGGACCCTGAAGTCGGAAAACAATGAGGACCTGGATTCTTCCCAAGATCCTTTGGGAGAAAGTCCTTGTGAAACTGAAGACAACCTGGAAAGGGATGGGGACTGTTTGCAATCTGGATCTAAAGGCAATGAATGTGTGCTTAAAAAGGAGGAAGCCTGTTTTCTGGATGATAAAGAGGGCATGGAGGAAGGACTAGAAAAGAAAGAGGCCTGTTTCCTTGACAACTTAGACACCCCAGGTGATGAGGAGCACAGTGAAACTGGCTTCTGTGGTAGCCTCCCTGGAGTAGACAGTGACCAGAAGAGGGGCATTTGCCAGTCTGACGATAACTCCCACCCTGCTGACACTGACACTGTCTGGAAGGCCGAAGTCACTCACACGTGTTCTGACTGTGGGGATTCTTTCCCCCATGCTGCTGGCCTAGTGAGCCATAGGTCCTGCCACCCTCCAGGCATCTATCAATGTTCTCTCTGTCCAAAGGAATTTGATTCTCTGCCTGCCCTTCGCAGTCACTTCCAGACCCATAGGCCAGGGGAGGTAGCCTCAGCACAGCCCTTCCTCTGCTGCCTGTGCGGTATGATCTTTCCTGGGAGGACTGACTATAGGAGCCACCTGCGCCAGGCTCACGGAGCTTCTGCCATGACTGAGGGCTCAGAAGAAGAAGAGGAGGGCACAGCCGAAACAGCCTCTATCCATAGCCCTCCCCTGCAACTCTCAGAGGCAGAGCTGCTGAATCAGTTGCAGCGTGAGGTGGAAGCTCTAGATGGAGCAGGTTATGGGCATATTTGTGGCTGCTGTGGTCAGACCTATGATGACCTGGGGAGCCTGGAGCGTCACCACCAAAGTCAAAGTTCCAGCAGTAGGACAGAGAATGTTCCTAGCCATTTTGAAGGATCAGGTGATGCAATAGAAATGGTTGCAGATCATGACTTTGAGGGCACAGTGACCTCCGTCTCAGAAGAAGGTGGGGACATAAAGTCTGAAGAGGGAGTAGGTGGCACAGTTGCAGACAGCCTTTGCATGCAGACTAGTGAAAGCTTTCTGGAGTCCCACCCTCGCCCTTTCCAATGTAACCAGTGTGGCAAGACCTATCGCCATGGGGGCAGCCTGGTGAACCACCGAAAGATCCACCAGACAGGTGATTTCATTTGTCCTGTCTGTTCCCGCTGCTACCCCAACCTGGCTGCCTACCGGAACCATCTGCGGAACCACCCTCGCTGCAAAGGCTCAGAGCCCCAAATGGGGCCCGTCTCAGAGGCCGGAGACTGCAGGGAACCCCAGAATGCAGCAGAGGCAGGGCGAGAGCAGGCTGTCATAGGGCAGCCTCAAGAAGAGCTTAAAGTGGAGCCCTTGGAGGAGCTGGCAGGTGTCAAAGAAGAAGTTTGGGAGGAGACCACTGTAAAGGAGGAGGAACTGGAACAGGAGTTAGAGACAGGCTGTCAGACTGAGGTTACTTCTGAGCGGCCCTTTAGCTGTGAAGTCTGTGGCCGCACCTACAAGCATGCTGGCAGCCTTATCAATCACCGGCAGAGCCACCAGACTGGCCACTTTGGCTGCCAGGCCTGCTCCAAGGGTTTCTCAAACCTCATGTCACTCAAGAGCCACCGGCGCATCCATGCAGACCCTCGGCAATTTTGCTGCAGTGAATGTGGGAAAGCCTTTCGCCTGCGGAAGCAGCTAGCCAACCACCAGCGAGTCCATGCTGAGCGACACAGGAGAAGGGGCACCCAGAAACTGACTCGTGAGGACCGGCCTTTCAGGTGTGGGCAGTGTGGCCGGACTTACCGCCATGCTGGCAGCCTCCTGAACCACCAATGCAACCAGGAGGAGGGCCGTTATAGCTGCCCTTTCTGCTTTAAGACCTTTTCCAACCGCACAGCCCTGAAAGACCATCAGAAGCTACATGCTGATAGTCAGCGGCGGCGACAGGCAGGATGGCCCCAGAGGGCAGCCGCTGTACATTGTACCCTTTGTGGCTGTGGCTTTTCTAGCCAGGGATCTCTAGAGCGGCATCTACGGGAGCATGAGGAGACCAAACTAGAGCTAGCCAGTGGCCAGGGAGGCCAACATGGTACAGAAGGCAGTAAGGAAAACCGTGATGACTGGGGACTGGAGGGCAGGTCAGATGGTATTGAGTCAGTACTGCAGGTGGACCATGAAACCCAGAGGCCCGGGGAGCACAGTCAGAGTCCCAGTAGGCCAGCATGTTCAAAAGTCACAGAATCTGCACAGGAGGTACGGAAA
The DNA here is from genome assembly GCA_019843815.1 of Montemys delectorum. Lineage (NCBI taxonomy): Eukaryota > Metazoa > Chordata > Mammalia > Rodentia > Muridae > Montemys > Montemys delectorum. The sequence goes on from JADRCD010206909.1 coordinate 18,685, forward strand.
GTAGATAGGGGTGAAGGAGACAGGGGACAAATGAATCACAATGGTGCCTGGGTTCTTCAGGATCAGTTAACCAAGCCAGAAGGCAAGTTGGAAGACACTGTCTCCAGGAATCCTTGTCACCTCTCTGAGAGCCAGTCCAATGGTCCTACTCTAAGATATATGGATAGCTGGAATGGTGCAGACAGCAGCTCTCAACTCCAACCAGAAAGCCACTGCTGCAGCCAGTGTGGCAAGACCTGCTGCCACCCTGATGGCCTCTTGAACCCCAGCATTAATAGGAAAGACTGTCACAGTTGTTTACTCTGTTCCAAAGAGTTCTTGAACCCTGTGACCACTAAGATACACAACCACACTGCTGCCCAGAGCTTTGCTTGTATTAAGTGTAGCAAAGTGTTCGAGTCCCACAGTGAACTGGCTACACACATGAAGGCTCATGCTGTTGAACACAGTCAGATGTCAAGTCAGACAGAGGAGACCAGAGATCCACAAGCTGGGATGGCAGAGGTGGATCTTCCTGGTCCAGGGAAAGCTCAGGGGGTCCCGTCAGGGCTTCCTAGAGACCCAGAAGAGAATGGGGAGCCAGCTGATGGAGGACAAGGAGTAAATTTCACAGCAGCTGAAGACAAGGAACGTCCCTTTTGCTGTGCTCAGTGTGGGCGTTCGTACCGTCATGCTGGTAGCCTGCTGAATCACCAGAAGGCCCATACCATTGGACTGTACCCCTGTTCCCTGTGTCCCAAACTTCTGCCCAACCTGCTGTCTCTGAAGAACCACAGCAGGACCCACACGGACCCCAAGCGCTACAGCTGCAACATCTGTGGCAAGGCTTTTCGAACCGCTGCCCGGCTTCAGGGCCATGGACGGGTCCACGCACCCCAGGAGGGACCATTCACCTGTTCTCGTTGTCCTCGCCGCTTCCGCCACCGAATCAGCTTCCTGCGACACCAGCAGCAGCACCAGGAAGAGTGGACAGTGTCTAGCTCAGGTATGTGGGATGAGTTGGTTGGGCAGAGGATTGAGATGATCCAGAAAGAGGTGGACACAGAGGAGAGAAAGCATGACCCAGAGTAGGTGAGGGAAACAAGCAGAAAAGAGAATCAAGTGGAGTCTGAGTGGCAGGAGGCCTGGACATGGACTGACCATCTAGTTTGAAAGAGCTGGCTGCCTTTGAGCCACTGAGGTATGAATCCTGCCTGAGTCAGGAAGATGGACGCTGGGTTAGGTTGGGCAGTGATATGCCCAAGTAGCCTATATAGTCAAAGAGTAATGGCTTTTTTCTTTCAGTGAGCATCTGAGAATCCTGATTTAGTGATGGTTTCCAGAGGAGAAGGATGAAACCGTGGGCTTTGTTTAGGTTCTGGTCTTTCCTAGAGTGGGCAAGAAGCCAGGGAATAAGAAAGGAGAAAGGTGGAGGATTGCAGACTCCTAGACTGTCCTACAGTTAGTTAGTGGTCTGCAGGTCTAAGGCAGAGGTGGGCTTTCCTGCTCAGTTGGTGACTTCTAACTGGCTACTCTGGCTTTACTGCTGATGTAGCTAGTTTGCGGAGTCGTCAGCCAATACTCATTCGTCTGTCTCCTCCCCCTATAGTTTGTCTCTGCCTTTTTTCTTGAAAGTGAGGCCTCTGGTCCTTCCTGTGTGCAGCGAGTCCTGCGCTTCATCTTTGTGTTCATTCTTTTGGTTAATTTTATCTTCCTTCTGCTACAGATCTTATATGAGCTAACCAGACTACTCTCTCTGCCAGCACCTTCCCCCAACACACCCCTTTTAACTGAAGGACTGACTCACAGATAATTGTTTCTTTGAAGCCAGGCCCAGTTGAGCAGCAACAGTCATTAGTCCCTATCTCTCATCCTCTATCACAGTGAATCTCCGGGTAAACTGGTCTCCACCCAGCCCACTGCAGGGTAAGGATGTGGAGGCATGGGGCAGTCTATGTACTCAAGAAGCTGTAAGCTCATTTTCCACATCTAGAGAGGAAAGTCTATAGCCACCAAGGGTGATGTCCCTGGAATGGTATGCACTTGTCCAGAGCTTGACTGGGAAGGACAGAATAGTGGTGATGGTTCCTGAGAATTGAAGAAATGGCTTTCTTGTAACTTCAAGTACAATGAGTGAGTGGCCTGTTAGCCAAGGCTGCAAAACTAATTGAGAGTTCTAGGATTCATGGGCTTGGTTTGTTTGGTGAGGGGAAGATGCTGGGCATGGTACCTGGGGCCTTACACACAGTAGGCAAATGCTTGACTATTTAGCCATTTATTCCAGCTTCTTGCCCATTCTCTGTGCTCTCGGGGCATGTCAGGGAATGACCTGCAGGACTGAGAGGTGGTGTAGACCTCCCTCAGTGTCCTCTCCTTCTCTCCCTAGGAGCTTCAGTGGTACCAGCAACAAGCAGAGAGGATTCCTCTACAGCCTCGCTTCAGAACCCCTCACCCCAGTGGCCTGCGGACCTCAATCTCTCCCTCTGAACTTCAGGTCTCCAAAGAACAGTTCACTGAAGTTAGGGGTGCAGGCAGGGAGAGGCTTGCTCTCCACATTTTGCTCAGGAGTTGCTTGGTCATCCCCATCTCCTCTTCCCATGAAGAGGACCCTGATCTGGCCTTTTTCCCAAGAAGGGCATGAGGTAGTCTTCATGTCTGTGCCCATGAAGGATGAAGGATCTCCTTTCCAACCCATTGTCACCATGTTCTTCCAGGGCCAGACTCTGCCAAAATGCAGGGATAGCCAGATTCCAACCCAGGGAGAGGCAGATCAGAGAGTACCACAGCAGCAGGGAAAGCTGCCTGTGGCAGGGGAGCCTTTTACTATAGTTTGTAACTTATTTTCTAAAATCTATTTTGTAACAATTTAAGTTTTAAAAAAGGAAAATTGCTCCCCCACCCCCCACCCCACCCCCAAGAAAAAAAACCAACTTTTTTTTTTCACAACAGCTACTGGTGTGGTTGTATCTGAAGGATTGGATAGGGAATACTGGAGACATCTCTGTTGGAAAGCGGAGCTTGGGGGCGGGATCATGGTCACACATGGAAAGCATCTCAGCGCAGGCTCATTCCCAGCCAGCCAGCTGTTGGACCTGCCTCAGGGCTGGGAACCACAAGACTGGGAGGGGAAGGACAGGAGTGTAGATTTGGGTGTTGACGTGGGAGTTGCCTGGCGTTTCTGGCGTCCTGTGAGTAAACTAGAGTCACCAGTCAACAACTGGCTGGTTGGCCTGTGAAGGAGAGGAAGAAAATTAGTTTGGCCCCGTCCCTATAGCTTTATTACTTCCTTTGAATAAGTAAGATCTATCTTGGCCCCTGTGGTGTGTAGGAGACCTAAAGACCAAGAAGATGAGACCCTAGCTTCATAAAAGTCCATGTGGGTCTGACTGTTGCTGTCCTCTACTCCAGGAAGCTACAATGAGTGAAAACAGGATTTCCCCTAGGTGGGAGCCAAGGCTAAAGAAGAAGAGGGAACATACTCGAGTTGATCAGGCAGCTTCCAGGCTCAGCCTCCGGCTCCGGCTCCGGCTCCTCAGCGAAGTAGACCTGCCAGTCTAGATTGCTGACCCAGTCCTCGTAGGCAGAGAGTGCTGCAAAAACTGCAGGCTTTGCAGAGCCTTGGCAGGTGTCTCCAAAGCTGTGCAGTCCAGCCAGGAACCATGTGCCCCTGATCTCATGTACAAGTGGTGCCCCAGAGAGGCCCTGTTAGGGAGCAGGTAGAAAGGGTTTGGGGGCTGTTTGGGGGCCAGCTGGCACAGAAAGGCTAGCAGCCAAGCCTGGCAGGAAGTCTGTGAACTGCAGGGTGAGGGAATGCCAGGGTCTGCTGAGTAAGGATTGGGAATTTGAACTCACCTCACAGTGAGGTGGCTCACCCACAACGGTGGTGCATACCATCCCTGGCAGAATGGGAATGCCTGTGCTCCCGAGAGCTGCATGTTGTCTGCTACAGGCCATTGGCCCCAGGACTGTCACAGGTACTGTCTGGGGGTAGTTGATGCCTGTAAAGCAAAGGAAGAGCCTAGATGCCTCAGTTGCCTCTAAGTTCAATGGACAACTGTCAGAGTTCCTGTTCCTATGTACCTGCTTCTTGGGTCAGCCCAAGAACCCAGCCGTGTTCACCATCAGGCAGGTGGTGGTCAGCATAGGGCAAGCAAAGGGGCCTTAGGCCAGGGCCCAATGTCACAGGCTGAGCCAGCAGCAGGAAGGCCACATCATAGCCGCCTTCTGGGTGGGTGTAGGCCCCATGCAGAATGAGTTGCTTCAGGCCCCGTTCCTCTGGTCCAGCCCCCAGTCCTACACTCCATTCCTCTAGGGTTTGGCGCCTGTGTTGAGAGGCAGGGTTGACAGCACTGAGTGACAGAGCTGAGACAAGGGGCACAAAGGAGAGAGACATAAGGCTCACCCGATAAAGCAGTGAGCAGCAGTCAGCACCACCACCTCTGATACCAGGGCTCCACCACAAGCTAGCTTCCCATGGTGCTTCAGCCTGGCATCCCAGGGCCACTGAGACGGGGCTCCTGCCTGGGGCTCTCCACTCCTCAAGGAGCCACATGCTGAAACAGGCGAATACATCATCCAGTTTATTAAGTGGTCTCTTACTGCTAGGACCTGTGCTGAGTGCTTCCGTAAGTTAGCAAGTCTTCTTAGATCTTGTTCTAAGTTGAGACTTTCAGCCTCATGACCGAAGGTAACCAAACTAGCGTAGAGTTTAGCTTGGAGCTCTGTAGCCCAAACCAGATAATGTGCATGCTTTTAATCCTGATGTCTGACAGTATCCATCTAGTCTTACCGGGAAGGGCTCTGCCCAACGCCCCCTCCCTTCTGCACTTCTCCAAGCCTGTACTAGCCCTAAAACCCTGACTATCAGAACCCAGCTTCCTTCCCAGGAATGACTTTGCATGCAATTTGCATTGCAGACACTGCCTTGTCTCACCTCCCTGGATCTCTGCCCTGGACACTTGCAGCTTTTCCCCTGAAACCAGCCAAATTTCAGAGACATTTGTATACCCAAATCTGTAAAACTCCCTGGCCCCAATGGGGCTGTTTGTAACCCACAAGCTAAAAGGGGCCTTAGCAAGCCTCCTGGTTCTCTGTTGGCCACATGTAGGCTTGGAGTCTGAGCAAAGTTTGTTTCCTTGTCCTTCCACCCACTGCTCAGGAAGTCTTGAGTACAGGAAGTCCCCGTACACCCCAGTCCTGATACCCATGCTCATACCTACCTACACAGCTGTTCTCATCACTCATCTTCATAACTCCTGAGTCTTGCACCAAGAAAGCTGCCCCGTGAACGTAGCCCTGCAGCCATGAACTGTGTGCCGCCATGTCAGTCAGCAGCACAGGGGTGTCCTCTTGGGCACATTTTGATGTGAAACTAATGATCCCAACCTGGATCCAGTGTCCATCCGGTTCGCGACACATCACAGGTCCCCCAGAATCTCCCTGAGCCAGGGAAAGAGCCAAAAGCAGAAACCTCTGAGCCCCAATACTGGCCAGATGCCCTCTGGCTGTACCTCTATTACCCTTCTCTGAGGATTGGGCCCTCAGCCATAGACTAGACCCTCCCTTCCCCCTGTATTCCTTAATCAGACCTGGCAGGGTCCCTGTATCCCAGGCTGTGCACCCCCACACAACATCCCAGGTCTTGCTGGGTTGGCCAGCAGCCTCTGGTGCAATCGATTGTAGAGACAGTTACAAGTGGGGCGGCTGATGAGACGGAGGCGCAGATTCCGTAGGGTCCTGGAAACTGGTAAAGGAGATAATATTGAGTCTAGCCCTGAAACAATGGGAGCAGGGGGCTAGCACAGTTAGGAACTGATCCTGGTTGAGCCTGGGCAAGCAAAGTGCCTCTCTAGGCTTCTGTCTAGGACAGTACTTACCATCACTGGTGTTCTGGTCCCAGCCAGTGGCCCAGCAAGAAGCTCCAAAGGGGAAGTGGTGGGTGGGTTGGGGCAAGCAGAGGGTTGTGCGAACTGTGGGGTGGGTGAGCTGGAGTAGGGCCAGGTCTGACCCCTGGCTATAGTGGTTATAGGCCTTGGGCAACTGCAGGGCAGCAACTCCCACCTCCTCAGCCCCCGGGCTGTGCCCTTCCTGCTTGAGAGAACCCAGGACCACGGACCAGGAGCTCAGTTCTGCTGTGGCCATCCTGAAAGGAGAAGGGTAAGGCCCAGATAGCTGAGTGCCAGCGGACAACATGGAGAAGAGCACAGGCAGGGGGAGATGAGCAGATACAGCACATAGCTTTCAGCACAATTCCTTCCTCTCAGTCTCCATTTCCTCCTTTGTAAAGCTTCCACCATGAAAGATCGCTAAGGTTAAGCTAGCATTGTGTCTGCTACATTGGCACATTTCCCATAAATGATACTTATTATTTTAGAGGCAGAAAAGTCTTGTGAGGTACAGGGACAAATCTGCCCTCAAATCGAGAGACTGAAAAGTGTGACTCACTTTTCAAAGCAGTGAGCAGCTGTGAGGACCCAGGTATCTGCCACCAAGGAGCCACTGCAAATGTGCACACCCTGTCGCCTCACACTGGCCTGCCAGGGCCAGTCACCAGGTACTGTGTTGCCTTCCTGAGGCTCTGGGGGGCCAGGGCCACGCTGCCCACATGCTGTAGAGAGGGGAGAGTCATGTGAACTGCAGACACTGTCCTAATGTCAGGACCACACAGTACCATTTCCCCTCATACGTGAGTACAGCCCAGGTCCCCACCACTTACCACGCTGAGCTGCTTGAAGACCTAGGAAGAAAAAACACAAGATGTGGGGAAGCTGTAACTGCCTGGCCCAGGTTGGGTGGAGTGATGAGGGACAGGCTCTAGGTCCATAGCTATGACTGGCTACCTCTCCAGCCCCTCCCTGAATGAAGACATTTATATGAGGCAGAAAAGCAGCTTTTATTGGAGCCCATTCAGAGTACACAGCCATTAATTCTCTCAGCTGTGCTCAGCACTCCTGGGCCCAAGGAGCAAGGCCTGAGGTTTACCTTGGGAGTAGGCCAACCGTCCTCCAGGCTTCTGAACCCCTAACTCCTGCCTTTACCACTGAGTCAGAGAGGTGGCCTGTGTATGTGAAGAACATTAGCTTAATTGTCCCTTCAGCTGTGGAAGCCTAAGAAGGTAGATTAGAGGTCTGTGTCATGTCCTAAGTGGGGGAGGCCCCAAGTGAGTCTCACTCCACCCCATCCTAATGAATCAAACTGTCTACCTTTCCTGTGGGTCCCTGTCATGCCTGTAACCCATCGCAGCCTCACTCAAATAAGTCTACTGTACATCTGTACAGAGGAAGGGTTGGTGTGGACAACCTCTAGTCAGTGAGGCCAGAACATGCCTAAGGTCCTGGAAGGAGAGGATAAGAGAGAGGGCAAGACAGAGTTGGGGGCGGGGGGAGGCAAGACAGACAGAGGAGAGAGAGAGCACGCACAACATTCAGACAGTGGTCTCAGGTTCTTCCCTTTCCAACCCTGGCATTAGACTGTAGTCAAGGACATTATTTAGCTTTTCTGTACTTCAGTTTCCTCACCAAGGTAGAACAATGCCAGTACTTAAAGAACTGTAAAGATTAAATGTATTAACAGGTTCTTCCAGAGTGCTGTAACTTGGCCCATGAAAATCACAGCCATTTTGACAATAGTGTGTTACCTCCCCTCAGCACCTCACCCCCCAAGAACACCTCCCTCCCCAAAAGACACACACCAAGGACATTCACAGGGAGGGAGACTGCAGCCCCCTTGGGATCCCTGACTTATCAAATCGCAGGCTTAGGAGGCCCCCACAATGCCGCTCCCCCTCCCTCATATATGAGTGACTTACCCTCTATCACAACTACAGCTCCCACAATAAGCAGCTCTGGTCTCCAGCTCTGCCTCATGCTGCTCCAGGCCACTCAGTGCTCAGGCTGTCCGAAAGGCCACCTGGGTCTCCCTGGCTCCACCCCTGCTCCGCCCCCAGACAGCTACGAGTCAGGTGTTACTTTTCCTGGGCTGGAAGGGAGCCAACAGCTCTTAGCTTGGGGCCTGTGGTTGTGTGGCCCTTACCCCTCTCTGGCTTCTCCTGTTACCAGCCCTACTCCTCCAGTTCAAATCCTAGTTCCTCCAGTGATTTTAAACAATGAAATTGTTTGTGCCTTACCTGAAAAACTTCTGGGTGCTTATGGGTGCCAGAGAGATTCTGGAGAGATGGAGCAACAATTAACTGCATGACCTGGTTTAATTCCTAGCACCCATAGGGCAGTTCACACTGTGGTCTGTAACTCCAGTTCCAAGGGATCTGACACTGTCTTCTGCCCTCCCAAGGCACCATTCTCATATAGTACATAAACACACATGCAGACACATACACATAGAATAATAGTAAAAATGTTGAGTTGGCCCCCTTCAAATGGACTAGAAGGAAGGCTGTTTTTTATTACTGTTCTTTCAATTATTTATTCCAGAGAGAGGGCTCCCAGGGTTTGAAAGCACATGGCCAGGTGCCTTTACCTGGCGAGCCATCTCACCAGAACCATGCAAAGACACTTGCCACCAGGCCCAACTACCTGGGTTTGATCCCTCAGACTGACATGTTAGACAAAGAATTCTTGCAAGCTGAACTCTACACACACCATGATATTCAGCCCACGCGTGCACCCACATACACACTTTTTAAAAACATGCTTAGGACCCCGGAGAGATTGCTTACTGAGTCTTCACTACCTGTTTGTCCCAGAAGACCCAGGCTTGAGTTCCAAATCCACACAGAAGCTGACAAACATCTGTAACTCCAGTTCCAGAGGATCCAACACTCTTCCACCCTCTGCAGGTACCAGACACATGTGGTGCACATATATACACGCAGGCAAATGCTCACACTCAGTAAATAATTTTCTAAATACAGTGGTATACACCTGTAACCCCAGTACCTTGAGGCTGAGGCAGATTTTTGAGTTTTAGTTGAGCTACCTAACAAGTTCAAGGCCAGCCTGGACTAAAGGAAGACCCTGTCTCAAAAACAAATCAACCATCTGTTAGTGTTTAGCCAAGTGTGATTTGTAGACCAGCTTTTTCCTGCATGAAAACTTCATCTGTGGAGCAATGGTAGACTCCTTAGATTCTTCTCAGCTTCCCTGCCTCCCGCTGGCCAAGGCCAGGTGGGCTTCATACACTTCCCTTGTATGAAGGGTTTGCTTCAGAGGTGACATGTGGCTGTGTTAAAGCGGTGACTCTCATCCTAACCTCTCTCTGGCTCTGCTGCCTTGCTGGCATTGCTCTCCTTTCTTGCCAGTGGAGGTTAGAACACTGGAGGGGACATCCTTTTCCACCTTCCGACTCCCAATTTAGGCTAGCTCCACCATTGCCTGATACAGAGGCAACTGTGAGCCGAGCTTAGAGCAGACACGAGCCAATGCCCAGGCGAATGCAGATTACGATATAGGGGCTAGGGTATAGCTCAGTGGTAGAACACTTTCCTACTTGCAATGTGAATTATGGGTTGTGTGTTAATCTGAAATCTCCATCCCCCAACCCTTTCCCAGTACTGGACATGTGGTCTCAGAGCACATTAGCTTCTCTGTACCTAAGCTCCCTCATCAATATAGAAACAATGGTAGTGATTATCTTATAAATTAACACAGGTTCTTAGTCAGTGCTTAGGATGTCAAGTCCTTAATCCACATTAGGGAAAACAGAAATAGAATCTTAGCTTGGCACTGCACAGGGTTAAGACTGGCTGTAGGTGAACTCTACCACAGTAAGAAGTTCTAAGCAAGTTTGCCTTCCAGGTGTATGGCAGGCCCTCCTACGACAGGAGGTCTGATCTGTAGGCAGCAGGCTCAAGCTTGTTTCCTGAACATGGGGGCTGATGTGCCAGGTTTTGCTGACTACACATACTATAGATGATGCGGCCTCCCCTTCCGGGCAGGCCCTCCATTCTCTCTGACTCATCCCAGTTCCAGAGAAGGCAGAAACAGGGAAAGACCAACACCAGGAAGGGTCTCTGGTAGACATATACTTCAGACTTGACCAACATAGAAAAATTTATTCAAAATCCTTCTCTCTAACCAATAGCAGAAAGCAGCCCATGGGAACAGAACTTAGAGATACATTTGGTCATTTTTCTGTGTGTGGTTATGGAAGGGGATTTGAATGAGTGGAATAGGGTTTTCTAGGAAACCACACACGATACACTTGGGCAAGGGTCACGTGTCAAGGCAAAGCAAGTTAGGTTAGCCTGGCATGAGGTGGGAACTCAGTGCTTTTTGGCCTTGTGTTCTGGCACCTTCTGGAAGCTGAGCAACATCAGGCCCACATTGATGGCATAGGTGGTAATGCACACAATGCAGAAATCATACAGCACAAAGAACAGGATCCAGGCCAGGTACACAGAACCAGCGACAGACACCAGGGAACTCAGGACCAGTAGGATATAGGCCCAACGTCCCCTCAAGCAACCTGTAAAACAAGAGAAGGTCAGTAATGGTATATCTAGTACTCTGCTCAATGACAAACAGCAGGTGCTTCTGGTGAAAGTACTCTAAGACAGAAATCTGATGGGCCTCATCTGTTCAGTAATTCCTGGGACCCAGAGTAAATTCTCTTGCTAAACTGCATGAGATGAAACACAAGTTACCCATTGGAGTCCTCTCAAAAGGAAGTTCAAGGTCAATCTGGAATGTCTCCAAAACCAAACCAAATCAAACCAAAAACCACCAGCTGAGCATGACGGTGTACAGTTCCAGCACTCAGGAAGCAGAAGCAGGAGGATTTCTGCAAGTTCCAGGCCAGACTAGTCTATGTAATGAGCTCCAGGACAACCAGGGTTCTGTAGAGAGACCCTGTCTCAAAAAGAACAAAACCTATCACATGTGGTCCAAAGCCATGCCTTTAACCCCAGCACTCAGATCTCTGAGTTTGAGGCCAGCCTGGTCTACAGAGTGAGTTCCAGACATCCAGGGCTACACAGAGAAACCCTGTCTCGACACCTGCCTCAGCCTCGTCACTCCCCTCAAAAATAAGCCAAACAACAAAAACAAAAACAAAGTCAGGTGTGGTGGTGCATGCCTTTAATCCCAGCACTTTTGAGGCAGAAGCAGGCAAAGCTCTGAGTTTGAGGCCAGCCCGGTCTACTTAGTGACCTCCAGGGTAGCCTGGGTTACACAGAGAAATTCTGTGTGTGGTTGGGGGGAGGGGGGGGAAGGGAGGTAGGGGGGAGGAAAAGGGAGAAGAAAAACCAAAATATAACAATAACAAAACCAAAAACTAAACAAAAAGAAAAAAGAATTTGAGTCTTTGCCATAAAACTGAGATTGTGGGAAATCTTTGAGGGCCCTTCAGCCTCTGGCTACCTAAACCAACCAGGATACACCTCCTGCCAAGTGTTCTCCTTTCTAGTCTCCTTTTGGAGGCGATTACTCAGTAATTAGCAGCTGGGTGTCAATTGTCTGGGTCACCAAGACAGAGGTGGGGCTGATCTGGATTTCAGAAGACAGGTCATGAAGGGGCAAGCCACTCACCTAACAACAATTGAATGGTGTAGAACATGCAACCAAATATGCTGTTGGATTGGTTGAGTACGCTGTCTGCTCCTAGCACATGCTCCACCAGCCCAAAGCCCCGGCCCCACCTGGTGGAAGTGAAATAACCTGGTAAGTGGGGTCAGCTTAGTGCCTCTTGAACTTTTTTCCTAGAACAGTGATTAGCAAGAAGCTCCACCCACTAAGAATCCAAAGGTCATTAACCTTCCGGCATGACCCCCCCCCCCCCCTCT
>JADRCD010206910.1:0-13002 GCA_019843815.1 Montemys delectorum
CTTTCCCTTGTGATCCTAGGGCCTAGAGAAGAAGTATGTTAAAGATTTATTTTCTAAAAGGGTTTGGGGATTTGTTTTTAGGCAGGGTTTCATTATATAGCTTTAGGGAGTTGACCATGTAGACCAGGCTGGCCTCTGCCTCCTGAGTGCAGGATTAAAGGTGTGTGTACCACCACACTCAACCCTTGCAGCTTTTGAGTATTTAAAGACGTCCTTGGGTGCCAGAGAGAAAGACAGATATGCATGAAAACTTGGGGCCTGGCAGTTCTCAGTACTAGGGAAATGGCACTGCTTGGTCCTGTTTAATTTTTTTCTAGTACATAGTCTACTTTTCTAATTGAAAGTACTAGGGCAGTGACATTATTTTTATCATTATTAGCATATATGTTCATATATATAATTTAGCAAATACTACTACATAGCTATGTCTTTCATATAAATAGTACATATTGTATTAAGTAAAACTGGCTTTCTTTTTCCAGAGCAATAATGAAATTTCACAGTATGAAAATGGAAGAAATCAACAAAATTATTCGTGATCTTTGGCGGAGTACCTATCGTGGGCAAGGTAAAACTAACATGGTGTGTCCCAAATGCTTGTTCCAAAGCTCTGCCCACAGCCTCTCCTATATGACCTTAGTTGCCAGCATTGCCTTCTCAAACCTGTTCCTCTCCTTTGAGAGTTTTCTAAGAATTCTTATCTTTGCAACATCTTACAACAAAAAGAAAATGCAAAGTTTCTTTTCCAAAGCCCTGTAGGACTCATATAGGCTGCAGCAGACACAATTAGCTGATGACATAATGGGTTCTGTGAAAGCGCAGATAGGGATAGGCCCAAGTGTGATAAGAAAAGTACCCAAAGGAAACTCTTAGAAAAGAGCTGGGCCAGGCTGGGGGTGGGCCATCCAGGCTGCAGCTTGGCAGACCACGTGATCCTGAGTCTTCCTGGCCAGAGAGTTTGCAAGGCAGCCAGTGCTTCTAAGGACATCAGACTCACTGTTGTCCCCAGGCTTCCATGACGGAGTGTTTATAGTGTGGTTTCTCTAAAATACTCTGCTTTCTGTCTCAGATATTGAATACATAGAAATTCGATCCGATGCTGATGAAAATGTATCGGCTTCTGATAAAAGGCGGAATTACAACTACCGAGTGGTGATGCTGAAGGGGGACACAGCCTTGGACATGCGTGGACGGTGCAGTGCTGGACAGAAGGCAGGTATCCGCAGTCTAGAGAGCCAACTTAGCCTGAAAGATGGCCCTGATATCGCAGAAGCCTTAAGAGGACCATTAAATGAATGAGAAGCTCCTACAGCTTCCTTGCCACCTTGTGAGGCAGACATGGCTACTATCAATGCACCATCCCGGTGCCAGCTAACATGCCCGGTAGCACTCTGAAGATAACTTTTAAGAAAAAGGGTCAAGGGACTGGAGAGATGGCTCAGTGGTTAAGAGCACTGGTTGTTGTGTTTTAGAGGTTCTGAATTCAATTCCTAGCAAGCACATGGTGGTTCACAACCTTCTGTAATGGGATCTGACGCCTCTTCTGTCATGCAGGTGTACAGGAAGACACAACACTCATATACATAAATACATTTAAAAGGAAAAGGGTCAAAGGTACTCAAACCCATTTCACTTCACAGCATTCCTCAGAATAACATCACTTGTTTCATGGGCTCCCAAAAATGCATTCTGGTGTAACAATGGGCAGGAACATCTCATAATTAATAGTAATTATATTGTCAATCATAAATAACCCTAGTAGGGGGAGGGATGTGGCTCATTGGGTAGAGTGCTTTGCCCAGCATGATTAGGCTTTGGCTTGACCCCACCACTACCTAAACTTGGCTATAATCCCAGCACTATGGAAGTAGAGACAAGAGAATCAGAAGTTCAAAGTCATCCTTGATTACAGAGTGAGTTTGGCCCAGCCTTGGCTACACAAGACCATATTCAAGTGAACTAACAACACAGCAAACTAGAGCCTGAGTTGAACCAGATGAGACATTCTAATCTGTGTCACTGAGAATATAGCCCTGCATAGGCCTTAAGCTCCCTTATCCCAGCATAGCTTTGGGCTGGGCCTTAGACCATTGAATAGAGAGATCTGCTGTCAGAGCTTTGGTGTCATAGGAACTTTCTGCCCCTTACTACATAAATAAGACTCAGTGGCCTTACATGAGGCTCCTGGAGGAGGGGCAGTAGATGGGTTTGGAGTAGAGGGGGAAATCAGGATGAGAAATGATGTCTCAATAAGGCTAAAGCATGAGACCTGCATCCCAGGAGCACAGGGAGGCCACGAATGTTTGACTACCATACACAGAGGGCAGAGTCTGAGCTTTCACAGTAAATCAGATTTTCATAAAATTTCACAGGCTTAGGAAAGGATGTCACATTATTGGCATAATTATTGCCAATCCAGTCAGCTAACACCCATTTCAGGCAAATGCAGATTACTCTCACAATCATAGTCTGAAGAAATGACTAATTTGTAATCTATAAATAGGATCCCTACTTGCTTTGTTTAGTGATGTCTAATGTTCATTATAAATGAGTTTGAAACATGGTCTGTGAACAAAACTTAGTTTCCTGTAGCTGCTCTTCAATTGTGAAAACTGGCAGTGTTTGCTTCCTGGTGTAAGGAGAGGTGACAGATGGATGGTCTGGAGGCTATGGGCCGAGCTGTAGTGTGCATGTAAGTGGGCAGGAGTGGGGCTCAGAAGCAGGAAGGAAGTGTCTGTCCCCCAAAGGGACAGTAAGCTCCTGAAGTCTGCTGACCTGCTTGGGGAGTCAGAGGGAAGGTGTGTACTGCCCTGCATTCAGCAGCCCAGAACTTCATCTGGCAATGAGGTTAGCATTCACACAAGAGCACTATGCACTGCCCAGAACAGTCTGGGTCCCTTTGCTGGGTCCCTTCAACCCTGAGAGGGCTGGAGCAGAATCTGAGGGTTTAATGTTTGATTTTTAATAGCCATAAGTGTATTTAGTAGGCTCCCTGCAGATAAGTACAAATGGAGCCATAACCTATGATTTTTTTCCCTCGTTGACACAATTACACAAGCAGACACTTGGATATGATTTAGAACATACTACCTGGTTTCTTTTTTAGACCAGAGAATTATGGAGACTTTAAGATTGTCTCTCTAGGAGTTAAAGTGCCTGTGAAGTTAGGAAGATGTAGTGTGCTTACATTTTCCAGTCAATTTCATGGCTGAGGGGCTGGAAGGCCTGGCGTAGTTTCATACACCTTTGTCCCAGTTCTCAGAGGGCAGAGGCAGGCAGATCTCTTGAGTTTGATGCCAGTCTGGTCTATGCAGTGAAATACAGATGAATCCAAAGATTTCTATTAAAATCATCAACTGCTCATAAATTGTATGCATCTACCCTTAGCCTGTGATGCCAATTTTTAGTAAATCTGGAATACTTACAGGGCTATTTCTCAGTGTTTTATTTCAGCACAAATGATAGACTGAGAGGATGTGATTAATGGTCTACCTTCCAGAAAAGCTGTGTCTCCATGAAACTGTCCTTGACTTCAGTGACTTCATTTCCCACCTCTTCCCACCCTTTTTTGGTTTTGAAGATGAGGCATAGCCTGGGATGGCCTAAAACTCAGAGATCCCCCTGCCTTTGCCTCCTGAGTGCTGGGATTAAAGGTGTGCACCACCACCCAGCAGTTGTGGCACATGCCTTTAATTCCAGCACTTGGGAGGCAGAGACAGGCAGATTTTTAAATTTGAGGCCAGCCTGGGCTATAGAGTGAGTTCTAGGACAGCCAGGGCTACACAAAGAAACCCTGTCTTGAAAAAACAAAAAAAAGAAAGACAGGCAGACAGACGGACAGACAGACAGAAAGAAAAAAGGTGTGTACCACCACACTCAGTTCATCCACCATGCCCTTCTGTTTTCACATCTGTTATGCAACTTTTGTCCAGGTGCTAGCCTCCCTCATCATCCGCCTGGCACTGGCTGAGACCTTCTGTCTGAACTGTGGCATCCTTGCCTTGGATGAGCCTACAACAAATCTCGACCGAGAAAACATTGAATCTCTTGCACATGCTTTGGTTGAGTAAGTACTTCAAGTTTAGGGGCAGGTTGTAATATTTTTTAAAAATACCAATAGCAGAGCCAGGTGTGGTGACACATATCTTTTATCCCAGCACTTAGAGGCAGAGGCAGGCTGCTTACTGAGTTCAGGGCCAGCCTTGGCCACATAGTGAATTCTAGGCCAGGCTCAAACAAACAAACAAACAAACAAACAGAATGCCAAGCCAAAAAGAATTCAGTTGAGGCCAGGCTATGCACTTTGCCTTTCAATAGTAATTCTCTAGATTCTCTTGAAAAAGAACTTGTGAGGCTGGAGGGGTGGCTCAGTGGTTAAGAGCACTGGTTACTTTTTCAGAGGACCTGCGTTCAGTTTACAACATACACGTGGCAGCTCATAACTGTATGTGACTCCAGCTTCAGAGGATCTGACATCCTCACACAGATATATGTGTGGTTACAACACCAGTGCACATAGAATAAAAGGAGCTAAAGTATTGAGCCACAGATGTATCTTGCCTCTCCCCATGTGTGCATAGGGCAAGTGAGGGTGAGGAGTTCTGGTCTTTGTCTGTATTTCCTGTGAATCCTTCATGTCAAGCACAGGAGTCACTTTGCCCTGGCCAGACACTTGTAGCTTTTATAGAAAAAGAATACTAGTAGTCAGACAGCGCGGAGGCTAAATTGTAGTCGTGTGTGCCCATTCACTCATGTCAGCAATCGTCCAGGGAGGGCAGCTTGTATTGTGCACCCCTGGCTCCAGGGTGCTGATGGCACTGGTACCCTCCAGTTGGGTCTTGATGGTCCTGGGGACCAGCAAGAAGGAGAGGGTTGTGGTATTGAAACATGAAGTGCATCCAGTCCTGGGCAAGTGACAAACAAGTTTGAGTTAAAACTCTTATTGTATCTCACTCATAGCTGATACCTCAGCATGCTGCTGATGAGCAAAAATGTCCCCATACACCCACTCAGGCCCTTGTGTGTCACAGCACTGATGAATCTAGTGAGTGGGGGAGGCAGGATTCTAGGTAGGCCCGGCTCCTCAGAAGGCGCTGTTATTTCCCTCCCTGCTTGTTGTCTGCCTGAATTACTTTTAGGCTTTCAGAGAAGTCTGGGAGAGTCTGGGTGGAGGAGCGAGCTGGGCTCTGTTGATGTTTTAGGTTTTCCTAGAAGACTTTCCCCTGCATCAATAGCAACTTAGGATCTTGGGAAATCAGTCCAAATTTTTGACCTAGTTCTTAGCCAGATGGGTGGGGAATGAAGCTATGCATCCCAGTGTGTGGGGAGAAGATAGGGCTCTTACTTGCCTATGTTGAAGGTCTCAGCTCTCTATTTCCTGCAGGGCAGCCAAAGGCCCTGTCACACATGGCCTAGGAAAAGCCTGGATGCCACACAGCTGTTCTTGTATCTGACAAGATTTCCAATGGCTTTTCCAAATCTATGTCCATTAGTAAAAAAGTGTTCTCAATGTATTGTTTCAGGATCATAAAAAGTCGCTCACAGCAGCGCAACTTCCAGCTTCTGGTAATCACTCACGATGAGGACTTCGTGGAGCTCTTAGGGCGGTCTGAGTATGTGGAGAAATTCTACAGGGTGAAGAAGAACATGGACCAGTGCTCAGAGATTGTCAAGTGCAGCATTAACTCCCTGGGCTCTTACGTTCACTAGCTGCTCTTGGAAGAGGTGTGGATTGTGGGACGGGAACCGTGTGTGGCAGGTTTGAGAGTCCCTCAGATCGGGAGGCTGCCTTGAGTGAAGACTGATCACAGTTCCCGCAGGCCTAGCACCCTCCCAGCTCCGCTCAGCCCTCCATTTCCTGCCAGCTGAATGTCATCCAGATAAACAGCGCTCTTGAGAGCAGTGCTGACAGGAGGGGAGGGCATTTAAAAACGTTCCTGTTTTCTCTGAAGCTTGAAGTGATATTTAGTAAGTGGCCCTGCTGTAACATGAATCCATGTACACAGCCTATCTGTCTGAGCCTAGGTCTCCCCTGAAACCACAGTCATTGAACGGGGCTGGCAGAGTGACAGAAGCCATCTATGATCATTAGTGGATACCCAGTTCCCTCCCCACACAGCCCTGTTAGATAGTTATCCTGCCTGGTTGTTAGAGAGGAATTTCCCCAATCCTGACCTGCCCTGCCCTTCATTCTCTTCTGTGTCTGTCATGTGTATCTACGTGGCTTGGCCATAAGCCCCAATTACTCTGGATAGCAGGTTCCCTGTGAGTGGAAAGAAGGCACACCATAGCTGGAACCTGCTCCCAGGTACAGACCTGCAAGGCAAGACAAGCTCTCACTCCAGAGGCCAAGCCTCTTGAAGTCCAGTACACATTTCCATGGCATTGCCAGCTGAAGTCTCCCGTGCAGACAGGGCACATCTAAGACACATGATTGCAGATGCCACTAACAGTTCTGTCACTCAGGTGGTCAGGCCTGTTCTATGCCATCTGCAGATCTGATGGGCATCAACTCTAGAACAAAGGTCTTTTCTTCCCACCCTCTTCCTTCAGGAATATAAAAACGTGTAAATCAAATGCATACTGAAAGTAGATCATAAGAAGAGTTACTTGAAAATAATTCTTTGGTATATATATCATTTATTAAAGACAAAAGCAAATATTTGTGTATTTGTCGCATGTATGTGCTTGTTTTACATACAGAGTTAATCTTCATGGAATATTTGGTACTTTAGGGGAATATAAAACATCTTAAACATTTTTCAGAGTTGATTAGTAGTTTGATTTTATAATCACTTTCAAAGTCGCTCTGCATAGCCAGGTATGATACCCCAGTAGAGGCAGGTAGGTAAATCTTTGTAATTCAAGGCCAGCCTTGTATACATAGCGAGACCTTGTCTCAGAAAACAAAAATGTTGTTCACAACTATGCAAATACTTAGGAGGGGGTTATGGCAATTCCAAAAGTTTTTGGAAATTCTGTCACTCCTAAACCAAACTTTATTTACTCTGTAAGAAAGGCCCTCTAGCCCAGGCTGGCTCTGAGCTTCTGATCCTCTGTCCCCCAAGTGCCTAGAAAATGGGCATGTACTGCTGTGTGTGCTTTATGTAGTGCTGTGAATTAAATCCAGGTTTCATACATGACAGGCAAGCACTCTACTGACTGGGCCACATTCCTGCCCCAGATTGTGTAAGGATTGATTCTGCTGCGAGACGCAAATCATCACTCAAAACTCTAAAACAAGGCTTCCAGCACTGCACAGCCGAAGCCAATTGATTTGATGTTTGCTACTACCTTAGTTACTTTTTTCCTATTGCTGTGATAGAACACCATGAACTTAAAAAGAAAGCATTTAACCCCAGGGGGTTAGAGTAGTGATTTTGGAACAAAGGCAGCAGGAACAGCTGGGAGCTTCTATCTCAGACAGGATGGCTTAGAGAAGCTCCCTGGGAATGGCGGGAGACCTTGGTAGCTGGAGGATGATGGCGGGAACATCTTTACTTTCTATAATTCACCCACACGCTTCTAAAAGTGCAAGTACATAGAGCAGGGACACTAATGGATTACATGGAGCAGTCTTGAATTTGAGGCAGAGTATTTTACAGAGCATCTGTTGTGTGCTGTAGCTGTGCCTAGTACAAAGTACACATACTACTGTGTCCACAGCCAGGCTGAAGTGAAGTTGAACGTTGCATTGTGGGGGACACACTGCTGGAATGACCTTAGTTCAGTAAGACACTGGATTTTGAATTTTTGGAGACCTTCATGCTCTGGAGTTGTGGCCCACATTTCACAAGCTGAGGGATAGGCTGCCTTTCATACAATTGTCAGGATCTGTTCAACTCCCATGATACCCAGATTGTCATTACAACTGAGCTTCCTTGCGTGGTAAAGAATTCTCTTTAGCAATGATGAAAGCTAAATATCTTAACTTAGAGACATTGTCCCAGGAAAGTCCTGGGTGTCATTTTAAGCATCCTAATAAGATGGTGGAGGGAAAAATGGAATGTAGAGAGAATAGTGCAGTATATTTGGAAATGAGAAAGGGTTCCAAGCAGAGTGATACAGATAGATAGCTGCTAGAAGCCGAAAAAGACAAACATTTGTCCCTTCAAGCCTACAGAAGTCCTGCTGTGAGTCCTGCTGACCCCTGGACTTAGACCAGTGTGGCTGATTTTGGACTTCAGGCCTGGTTGAGAAAATAAGGTCCCAGTTCTCACCCAGGGGGCCCAGGGGGCCACAGCTCTCTGGGTCCTCTCTGTTCCTCCAAGCCCCCTTGTGACAAGGTTCATTCACACAGCTCTGTAACACTGAAGGAAAGAACAGAGGGCCATTCTCATGATGCAAAGATTCACTTACTGAATTCCAGAAGAGCGTATTGATTCTGGTTAGACTAATCAATGACCAGACTGTCTATCTCAAGAACACAAGAGGGTCCAGAAAATAAGCCTGCCCATTAAGCACCACAGCAGAGCTGAAGACAGAGCCACTGGGCAAATACCTAACACAAATATTTTCTTGTCATGGAGTTGGAACTTAAAGGCAATAGCGTGTAATAGAACACGTAAGCCAGGTCGCATCTGCCAGCGAGGTACAGAGGCCCTGTCTGCAGTGATGGGAAAGGCAGTGGCCATATACGATACACACCTTTAAATCCCAACGCTCCGGAGGCAGAGGCAGGCAGGTCTCTGAGCTTGAGGTCAGTCTGGTCTGCAGAGTTCCCAGACACCCAGGGCTACAGGAAAGAAAAGAAAGAAGAGAAAAAGGCAGAACAAGCTAAGTCTGGGCACTTCCCTTACAGCTGCTTAGAGGGCTGCTTTCACTCAACCCCCATCCAGCAAGCTTTGAGGTGGGATAAGTGTCTTTCTAGTCACCCATGGCCTTAAATCCCAATGCCACTGCTTGATGGCTGAGTGGCCCTGGAGGAAATAGTCACCGGCCTCTGTCACCCACCTGTGAAAGGAAATCTTGCTTGTATTGTAGGGTTGTTCCAAAGGATCAGTGAATTCATATTTGTAAACCCAAAGAGCAGTCAGTGGTACCTGAGCATCGATTGGCACACGGAAGCCCTCCTTCATCAGTCTGGTCCCACTATAGTCAGTATTCCTTAGCCTTACCTTTGGCTGGCTCACACCCTCAGTCCTAGTTGCCTTTATGGCTGTGATATAAGACTGACCAAAGCCAACTTGGGGAGGAAAGGGGCTATTTGACTTGTCCTTCCTAGTCACAGCTGGTACAGCGCACGGCAGGAACTGAGGCAGGGGCCCTGCAAGAATGAACACTTGGTTTTCGCCCATGGCTTGTTCAGTTTACTTTCTTAACACAGCTTAGACCCCTCTGCCAGTGATGGCACCACCCACAGTGAGCTAGATTCTTGAGCATCAATCATCAGTCAAGAAAATGCCTCGCTGGCTTGCCCACAGGCCAATCTGTTGGAGGCAGTACCTCAACTGAAGGTCCCTCTTCATAGACAACTCTGGGTTATGTTGGAAACACATGCACACAAACCAGCCAGCACAATAAACCTTGTCAATTAACACTATTAAGCTGTGAACTTTTTTTTTTTCATTCCTAAGACCTCACAATATCACAGTATAACTCAGTCTAACTTTTTTAAAGTTCTACAGTCCCAGCATCTCTAGTATGCTGTAGTCTCCACCTGCAACTGAGGCTACACTTCACAAATGACTACCAGGCCTCTCAGCAGGTACTCTTAACTTTTCAACATAGGGCCACACCTCAGCATCTCCCCATTATCCCTTCATGCCTTCAAAACCAGTATCACAGGAGAGTCGCTTACTGATTACCAGATGTGTTTGCCAACTTGAGATATAGCTTTGGCCCCTTGGAATCACAGTTGAATCCAGAAGACGTTGCAACAGATTCTTAGTTCACAGTATCACACAAACAACCTCAGTAGTCTTTGCTTCCCTCTGAGGCTTCACAAGCCGGGCCTCTACCATCTACACCTCTTGACATTTCTATATTCAAGCTTTTAACCCACTAAGCTCTGCATACTCAATGGCTTTTCTGTCCCAGGGTTCCAAATGCCACTACAGTCCTTCTCCACACAACACAGTTCTGTCACAGCAGTAATGTGCCATCAGTACTAACTTCTGTTTTACCTTGCTTTTCTACTGCTGTGCTAAAACACTAATCAAAAACAACTTGAGGAAGGGAGGGGGTTTGGCTTGCCCTTCCATATCATTGTTCATCATCAAGGGAAGCTGGAGCAGGAGCTCAGGGCAAGAACCTGAGGAAAGATCTAAACAGACCATGGAGGAATGCTGCTTCCTGGCTTTCTCAGTTTGCTTTCTCATACTGCCTAGGACCATCTGCCTAGTGGTGGCCCCACCCACAGTGGTCTGGACTTTCCCATGTCAATCATCAAGAGAATGGCCCCAGCCAGGCAGTAGGGTGGTGCATGCCTTTAATCCCAGCACTTGGGAGGCAGAGGCAGGTGGATTTCTGAGTTCAAGGCCAGCCTGGTCTACAGAGTGAGTTCCAGGACAGCCAGGGCTACACAGAGAAACCCTGTCTCAAAAAAATCAAGGGGGTGGGGCAGGAATGGCCCATAGGCCAATCATGGCTGCAATACCTCCAGGTTCCAGGTAACTCCAGTTTGTGTAAAGTTGACAAAAAAAGAAAGAAAGAAAGAGAGAGAGAGAGAAAGAGAGAGAAAGAAAGGAAAAGGACAAATGAACAAACAAAAAAGAGCACACACCCTTATGATCATTTAAGATTTTTAGCTTCCAGTTAAATCGCTCCAAACTAGCTTTATAATCATGGATGATTTCAGTATCTGAGTAGTGATAAGATCCAGCTTCACAGCCCTGTTCTACCCCACAAGAAGGCTAGCACTGGAGCTAATTACCTCAGCATTGAGCTCCATCCCCAGAGAGCCTTGAAAGCCTAGAAGGCCTGGACTCTACTGCAGTTTTATCCCATTGCGCCTAACACCTTCCCACCCTCTGTTTTCCTCGTGCCTTTACTCCCCCTTCACAGAGTATATCCCATGGCCCATTGCCGTAGCTCCTCGCTGTGCTGCCAGTCTTCCATGCTCACATTGTCCTGACCACCTAGCCCTGGATGAGCTCAACTGTCCCCATAACATAAGATCTCCTTTGCTATGTTTCCTAGACCTGCTGTTGTTGTAGGCTTCAGCTTGACTGCACTTTCTCTCTGCACTCATTTATTCCCTGATTTGGGGCCTCATAGATTTAGAATTTAGCCTCTTAGTTTGTGTTCCCAAAGCAGAGCCTGAACTGGCATCAGGTGAAAACAGTCAGCCAGGGTGAGAGCCAACTGGTAAACCAGCTTCCGCAGTGGGTGGGCACTGGGAGCTTGATCCCACAAGGAGCCTCTGAGACATGGTAAGATGCACATCAATGTACTACCTGAAGGCATGACTCTTCATGCACTGTTAGTGGGGGAACTGGCTGTGTGGACCCTCAGAGCTACATCCACAGAGAAAACAAGGGGTTAGAGAGATGGCTCAGTGGGCAGGTCCTCACACATGAGCAGGCCCAGAACTCCTGCTCCAGCGGCCTATGTGCTGATGCTCGTCAGTGTTTGTCTGCAGTCCAGATCTCTTCTAAACTGATCACCCAGCAGCCTGTGGACAGCTGGGCATCCAAACACACTCGACTATCTAACGAACATCTGAAATGTACAACGACTCAGCCCACTTCTCCTCCAGAAACTCCAAATAATGACAGCACATTCTTCCAATTTCTTCAACAAGCCCAGCATCTTATGTTTTAACTCACGGTTCACATCCATTCCCTAGGTTTTAAAACTCAACTTTCAGGAGGTTTCCAGAGGCCCATCAAGATGGCTCAGCAGGTGAAAGTACTTGCTGCCAAGCCCTGATACTGCGTTCCATTCCTGGGCCCCATGTGGTAGAAAGAGAGAACCAAACCCTACAAGTTGTCCTCTGGCCTCCACATATATGTATATGAATACACGTACACATGAAATACATAAAATGTACTTTTAAATTATTTTTTAAAGTCATGTAGAATCTGGCTGTTCCTTATCATCAAACCCAGCAGCGCTCTGGTCTAGGCATCATAGTCTCTAACCTGGATAGTTTGAGTAACGACCTAGCTTCTCACATTCACTGAGCCCTGCTGTCTGTCATGGCAGTAGCCAACGATCTTGTAAATGCCCCCGAACTGACAGCAGTTACAGCCCTGTAAGCGCACTATGAGCTGGAAATAGAGATCAGAGAGACAACAATTACCCCTACCCTACTGACCACCCTGCTCAGCAGTGCAGCAAAAGCTGTTTCCACATCTAGGCTTGCACCATTGCAACATATGGTAGAGTGTGACTGGACTAGGAAAAGTTTAGAATCCAAGATTAGAAGTAGTTCCTAGGGCCAGTGAGATGGCCCAGTGGGCAAAGGTGCTTGTCAACAAGCCTGACAACCTGAGTTCGATCCCTGAGACCCGCGTACAAGTGGAGAACCAACTCCACAAAGTCAGTTTCTGAGCTCTCTCATGGGCACATGTGCATGCACACACAGTAAGTGTGTAAAGAAAACCACAAATCTTAAAAGGACAGCTCTGCTCCACACACGGAGCTTTTATACCATCACTAAGTCAAAAAAAAAAAAAAAATTAAAACCCTAAGTCAGTGATCAGCAATGCATGCCAAAGCCAAACACACTGCAGGAGTAACATGTAATGATGTTAAGCTAGTAGTTAAAGGGCGGGGGGTGGGGGGAGACTCTGTTGGTAGAGGGCTTGCCTGGCATCCATAGAGCCCTGGGATCCATCCTAAATACCATATATATAAGCCAGGCATGGCAGTCTGGGCTGAGGTAGGAAGATTGAAAATTCAAAGTCAGCCTTGGCTACATAGTACATTCCAAGGCAACCTGGGATACATGAGATCCTGTCTCTACGTAGATAGGTAGGTAAGTAAATAGGTAGGTAGTTAAGTAGAAAGATAGATAGATAGATAGATAGATAGATAGATAGATAGATAGATAGATAG
>JADRCD010206910.1:17382-35076 GCA_019843815.1 Montemys delectorum
CAGAGACACAACTATACACATACACACACAGGACTACATCTGCCACATTGACACAACTATACACATACACACACAGGACTACATCTGCCACAGAGACACAACTATAGGCACACCCAAAGGGTGGAACAACTGGAACTGGTAATGCACTCTTTTTTTTTTTTTGTAATGCATTCTTACCTACAATCCAAAGGAAGCCTGTAACACAATGTACAAAAGGACTGTGGTGTGACTGAGCAGCAGAGTACTTACCTGGCAGATGCAAGGCCTTTGGGTCAATTGCCAATACCAGTAAACAAGCCATCAATCAATATTGGAGGCAACAAAGACTAAGTATGGAGAAAAAATGAACAAGTCACAAATTCTTAGATTGTCACCAAAGAAACAGGAACATGGTTTTCTCTCTCTCTCTCTTTCTTTCTCTCTCTCTCTCTCTCTCTCTCACACACACACACACACACACACACACACACACACACACACACACAAACAAAGAATAAAATACTCTTGGAATAAAAAAAGAAAAACTATGGAAATACACCAGCAGAGGGAATTTTTCCCAGTGGAAAGCAAAGGAGAAATGATAAGAAAAGTTGAAGACCAGACTCCGGGAAGTGTAAAACACAAACAAGCAAACAAACCCACAACAGTTCAATTAGAAAAGGGAATAGAGGAGACAGACCGTCCATTGTCTTCCCGATGCCAGACTGACAGTATTTATATGCACATATGATTGTTCTAAAGTATATGCCATGTGAGAAGCGGAAGGAAGGAGGAAGGAAGGAGGAAGGAAGGAAGGAACGAACAAAGGAGGGAAGGAAAGAAAAAAGAGGAAGAAAAAGGCATATGTAGTCCTGTAGTCCTGTGAGTGTGTGTGTGTGTGTGTGTGTGTGCACAGTTGTGTCTCTAAGGTATATGTTATCTTGTGTATGTGCATAGTTGTGTTTCCGAGGTATATGTAGTCCTCTGTGTGTGTGTGTGTGTGTGTGTGTGTGTGTGTGTATCTTAGTGACTTGCTTTCTTGATCAGGGGCCTTGTTCATGTCTATCACAGCAGATAACATCTACCGCTCCAGAGCACATCACTGGTAATTAGAGCACAAAGACCAAGAAACGCCATTCACTTTCCAGAGAAAGGAGGACATAAATTTCAAAGGACTTGGGCCCTGGAGCTTCAGAAAGACAGACAATTAAAATTCTGAAAGAAAAATTTCCACCTAAAATTTTATATTTAGCTAAACTGTGTACTTATTTGACATTAATATAAAGATATTTAGATGCACGCATTCTGACAAACTTTAACTCTTATACACCTTTCAGTAGAAAGCTTCAGAAGGCTGGGGTGGTGGCTCACTGTGGAGAAAATGCTTGCTCTGCAAGCATGAGGGCCTGAGTTTGGATCCTCCACATCCACGTACATAGGCTGGGCATGGTGGAGTACGTCTGTACCCCAGGGTTTACTGGCCAACCAGAATAGCTAAATCAGCAAGCTCCGGTGTCAATGAGAGACCCTGTCTCAAAAAAAAAAAAAATAATGGAGAGTGATGGGAGATAGCTACAGTCAGCCATTAGCTTGTGCATGTGCAACACACACACACAGAAGTGCACATACATGCATTCACTGCACATATATATACACACACACAGAAATGCACACATATGCATTCACTACACGCACGCACACACATACACACACACAAACATACACTACACACATATAGACAGACATCAAAAGACAGAAACCATCTAAAGATGAACGGTGAACCTGATTCAAGTATCCTACAGTATTTGCATGCCCTGGACATTACATGGATCCTCCATTAATATGCACAGCTTTTATGGTTTTATATATCAGTTAAAATTAACTATAAAAAAGTTAAAAACCCTAAAAGAAAGTTCCCACAGGTGTCTCGCTGAGACAGAGGAAAAGCTGGGTGCAAGAACCAGGAGAACAGATAGGGCAAGGACACGCCCTGCACGTGCGCGTGCGCATGCGCGTGTGCACACAGGTGACCTGGAAGGACCGAGAGAGTGGTTCCCTACCAAGACGCCACAGGATAGACTTCTGGGGCGGAGAATTTAGGGTTAAATTCACGGAAGAGAGGAGAGAGGAAGAGGGAGGGAGAGGGACGGAGAGGGAGGGGGAGAGGGAGAGAGACAGAGGAGGAGGAGGAGGAGCAGGAGGAGGAGGAGGAAGAGAGGGAAACTACCCGGTGACCTATACCTGGAATCCCAGCACTCAGGGCACAGGCAGAGGAATTGCACTGAATCTGAGGTCAGCCTGGTCTATCTAGGGAGACCTTGACTCCAAAACTACAAACTAACAGTGACAGTAAGAAACCTTTGTAGGACCTGAGATTTGTATCCTACTAGCAAGCTAAGGGAGCCTACTGCCATAGACTAACAACGCCAGCAGAAGGGGCTTTTTTGACTCAGAGACAGGTGTTTGCCACAGCCAGGGTGGTAGGACGCCAGCCCCGTCTTTACGCCCTGGATCCCAGTTCTAGCTGAGTGCAGAGCCAGACCATTCGGTGCACACGGTGGGCTGGAGTAGGAGAGCGGAAAGCCCTAGGTTAGGGACCTGGCCTTTTCTATTGAGAAGTAAGCTGCTTTTGCTCTGAGGAAGGCGGAATCTCTTCCTGGATCTCTTCCTGGATCGTGTGTTTTGCAGACACCCTTAAAAGCTAAGTGCAACCGGCTCACTCAGGGGTTAAGGGTGGTAGACCCTGTTGAGAACTGAAAGCCACACTGCTGGGGTTCTCTTTTGAAATTCATGGCAAATAAAACTCTGAAAATCGAATAAACAGTTGTACTTAATGAAAAAACTCACACAGTCTGCATTCTTAACAATCTGTCACCTTTTCTCTGGAAAAAAAAAAAAAAAGATCCAGTGCCTGGGGCAATCCAGAAACACAGCTGTCCTGAAATTCCAGCTGGTTCCAAGGCAAGCAGAGGGGCAGGCAGGAACATCCCCCCCCCCCCCCCCCCCAGGTTACTTTTGGAAACCTGCAAACTGCTCAGCTGCAGGCCCTGGACTCATGAGTGTCCTGAGCCCAGGCCACGCCCTCCAGTAGTTTGTGTATATTGGTTCCTCGTGGTGTAATAGATAATTGGAGCAGGCTGGATACGAAACTATCCTAGTACTTACATTCCAGCACTCCAGAAGCAGAGGCAGGAGGACGGCTCCAACTTCATCTTGGTCTAAAACACAACCAACCTTTTGACATTGTCATCTACAAAGTTCACATTCAAGAACAGAAATGAAGGTTGGTTTTTTGTTTTTGATTTTGGTTTTTCGAGACAGAGTTTCTCTGTGTAGCCCCGGCTGTCCTGGAACTCATTCGGTAGACCAGACTGGCCTCGAACTCAGAAATCGGCCTGCCTCTGCCTCCCAAGTGCTGGGATTAAAGGCATGCGCCACCACTGCCCGGCCAGAAATGAAGTTTTACACACACACACACACACACACACACACACACAAAAAGACAGACAGAGACAGAGAGAGAGAGAGAGAGACAGAGACAGAGACAGAGACAGAGACAGAGAAAGACAGAGGGGCGGGGGAGAGAGTCTTGTTTTTAAATCTTTCCGTTTCAGTAAGTTTAAGATTGTGTGCTTGGCTGCTTTTGTAGCTTCAAGTTGGACATACTTACTGAAACTGCAGGCAAGCAAGCTAAGCAAATCTAGATTTTGTCTCAAAAAAAAAAAAAAAAAAAAACCAGAATTCAAAGGGGGGGGGGCGGATAGTGGTGGCATTTGCCTTTAATCTCAGCACTTGGAACGCAGAGGCAGATGAATCTGAGTTCAAGACCAGCCTGGTCTACAGAGCGAGTTCTAGGATTCTCAGGGTTACACAGGCAACCTCTACCCGGGGTGGGGGGGAGTTCTCAATTCTCCCACTTGCAGCGGGGCGGTGGCCCCTCTCCTGGTGGCGTGTTGGCTGCGGCAGATGCAAGTGGCAGATGCAGGCGCGCGATGTTCTAGGGTGCGCAAAGGCGCTTGGGCCGCTGATCCAGCGGTCCAGCTGGGACCGTCCCGTTTCGCACGCGGGGTGGTGGCCGCTTCCCCGCGGGGCAGCTCTGGCCGCGCCTTCCCGGAGACCTCGGAGGAGGCGGCGCGGGCGCCCTCTTATCGACCCCATCTCCCCGTTACATAAGGCCGCGCCCCTATCTCCGCGGGCTATCGCCGCGCCAGTGCGCCTTCTCCCACGCGCGGCAGGGGGGGCGCCTACCTGCTGCTCCCTGCACCGCTTCTGCTTGTCTTGAGGGGCAGGGGCGGTTGACTCACCCTTGCAGCGCCCAAGGTGCTTCCCCAAGCCTTTCCCCACCCCAGGAGACCTCCAAGGGATCTGCCACCTTGCCCTGTCCTCCAGATTAAGAAACTAAGGCCTCACAGGGGTCACTTGGCTAGGCAAGGCACTTCAAATCCTGTGAAGGCACAGGGGCAGAGGCAGATTTCCAGTTCCCAGGTCTGTAGACGGTCGGGGGAAACCTCCACTGTGGACAGAAAGCTGCCGTGTTGTGCCCAGTGGGAAGACAGCAGGACAAGGCTAGGTCCTGCAGGAGTGAGGGCGTTAGAGTCCCTTGAGGAAATTTGTGAGAAGATGGGAGTCTGGCTGAGGAGAAGAAATGGGTGGGGGAAGAGTTTGAGAAAGGAGAGGGGCCATGGAGGGGGCGCTGCTGGCCTAAGGGAGGAAGTGGGTGAGGGTGCATCTTGACATCACTACCCAATAGGCAAATGCTGCGGCCTCTGCAGGGGGTGGGTCGCTCGCTAGGAGGAAAGAGTAGGGAAAAGGCTATGTGCGAGCGTCTCTGCAGCAGAGGAGCTGCCCCTCCAATCATTCTCAACATTCTAGGAAATTTGAGGCCCTTGCAGGACCAGCACAGCTTCTTCGGAGATGCAGGGGGGGGGGGGAGGTTTAGAGTGGGGGTAGGGGGGAGTGTAGTGACCACAGTCTCTCCCGGATCAACAGCATTAATGCTCTTTGGCCTGGGCTGGAGTTTGAGCCGCTTGCTGTCGACCCCAACCCAGATATAGTGTCCCAGCAGAAGGGCCAAGAGAAGACACACTGGTAAGGCTGTGTCCAAGCTTCCTACTGGCAGAATTAGCATCGGAAGAGATTTACTCATTAAAGGTCAGGGGAATACCTGAGCTGGCTGCGTTTCAGGGAACCCTTGGGCAGTACAAACGTCTATATCCCTCCCACTCATGAAGCTGAGGTGCGGAAGTGTGGTCGGAAGTGACTCCTTATTCTCTTTGTCCTGTTTGAGTTTTGTATCCAAACCATGCATTGCTTTGGTGACTTATGAGATAGAAAAAAAGGGAAGGAAAGAGAAAAAGAGAGAGAGAGAGAGAGAGAGAGAGAGAGAGAGAGAGAGAGAGAGAGAGAGAGAGAGAGAGAAAGAATTCTCACATCTAATAGACTGATACTCACCTGCCCAGAGGCTGACAGGTGCTTAGTAACCCAAAGGGGTCAGTATTGGGCTGGCTACCCAGGAGCTTGGGGTGGTCAGCGGGTGGAATTTCTGGGGCGGAAGTTAGCTTTGCTGATGCCCACTGTGGAAATAAGCCACTCAGAACTTGGAACGTCTGTCCCAGACCCTTCTCAATAAATCCACTAAATCAGACTCTTTCCTTTAGAGGGCACTGGATTTTCCAAAAAAGAAAAAAAAAAATTCAAGATGAGTAAAGATGTGGTTTTCAGATAATGCCCAACAAAGCAGAGACCAGAGGTGAGGCGTCATCACTCTGGTTTATAAAAGCTGCTTCACCAGGCTAAGGCCACAAGCCAGCAGCCTAGGCCAGCCCACAGTTCCACAGCTCCCTGATTCTCTCACTGGCTCTGGGCTTCATGGCGCTCTGGCTGACAGCAGTCCTGGCTCTAGCTTGCCTTGGTGGTCTCGCCACCCCAGGGCCGGTGCCGAGAACCGTGTCTCTCCCTATGGCCCTTAAGGAGCTTATTGAGGAGCTGAGCAACATCACACAAGACCAGGTGAGTAGCACACAGAACGCCTTCCCGGAAGAGGTCATGAGCAGGCTGGGTCTGGGCCTGTGTGAATGACAGAAGAAGCCCTCAGTCCCTGGGCTCAAAAGTGAGGAAGAAGAGCAGCTAGCTTTGGGGTGCAACAGTGTATGGACAGTGAAGGATCCCCCAAAAAAAGACCTTTACAAGAGGACAGATTTAATCTAAGAAAACCCATAGAGGAGAGGCCTCTGGATGGGGTAGCCAGATAGCTCTCTGACTGCTCATATCCTAGGGATAGTTATGGGAACAGGGAAGGGTTGGGATATTGGTCCAAAGCTTGCTAGGAGTAGACAAAGAATGGCAAGCAAGAGGGCCAGGTGATCTTATCTGGCCTGATAATGACTACCTAGTCATTATCAGGGGTCTGTAGGAGTGGCAGCCACTGTTTATCCAAAATGGAGGATTTTCTCAAAATGGTGTGGCCATGGCTAACAAATGGACCTTGCAGGGGTTAGCATAGTCACTCAGGGCCTGGCCCCATTTCTGCCAGCTCGGGACTCTTCCACAGAGGAAAACCAGGATGAGCCAGCAGCTTCCTAGAACCATTTGGCATCTGCCAACTGGATTTCCCATGCCATGTCCAACTGGATTTCCTAACCCATGTCCCTGTCACAGTTTCAGCCAGTGGGACAGAAGGACACAGTGACACTAACTCCTCTCCCTACTGGCAAATCAACTGGCAGCGTCTGCCCATTGATTACTGCCAAGTCTGGTGCTGGATGTTGTGTTATCTTTACTGATATCCCCAGAGGCAGACATTTCCTTTTGTGAGGTCCAGGGAGGTTAATGTCAGACTCAAGCCTTTTAAGAATCTCACCTGAGGCCTCGTGTGTGTGTGTGTGTGTGTGTGTGTGTGTGTCCCTAACATAGTGTCCCATTCAGAGAAGAGAGAAGCGGTACACTAGGCTTCCACTGCTTCACATCTGACTTAACTAGGTCAACAGCAGCCTCTCCCACTCCTTCTTTACCAAACCTCACTCTGGCCTTCTCTGTAGACCACCCCCATCCTCCTGCCCAGACCGTGGCAAGCTTCAGACAAGGCATTTCCCCTGCCAACAGCCACTCAGTTTCCCTCTTTCAGCTCCAAGACTCTATTTCCTGTCCGAGCTCCTGGAGCCGACTAGACACCGAAGCATAGGGTGTTGAGGGGTTGTCAAGCCAGACTCTATGCTACCCTAGGGGTGATGGTGGGCCTGGTTTGGCTGGGGTAGGCCTGTGACTCCTGATACCATTCTGCTCATGGTCTCTTTGCTTCCTCAGACTCCCCTGTGCAACGGCAGCATGGTATGGAGCGTGGACCTGGCAGCTGGCGGGGTAAGGAGCCCGGGCTGAGGGGACGTGGAGGTGGCTATCGGCTATCGGCTTCTTTTCTCTAAGCCCAATTCATGTAGCTAGGGCTTTCCAGACAACCTTCAGAGATAGGCATGCCTGGAATGTCAGGACTTTAGAGGTTGAGGCAGGAGGATTACCATGAGTTTGAGGTCAACCTGGCCTATATCATAAATTCCAGGCTGGCCTGGGCTACAGAGAGACATCCCCGCCCCCCCCCCCCACACACACACAGAAAGCAATTGAAAAAGCAAACTCTAGAACAGCCGTTCTCAGCCTTCCTAAGGCTGCCACCCTTAAATACTGTTCTTCATGCTGTGGTGACCCCCGACCAGAAACTTATTTCATTGCTACTTCATAACTGTAATTTTGCTGCTCTTCTTGATCATAACGTAAATATTATACGTGAGATGTCTGGTATGTAGTCCTCAAAGAGGCCAAGACCCACAGGTTGAGAACCACCGTTCTAGAAGCTACTCTCCTATTCCTCATAATGTAGGCTCCTCCTACCACCCGTACCCACCTGGCCAGTTCAAAGACCTTCTTGTGACCTGAGCCAGGCCTGCCATCTGCCCTCTTTCCCTACAGTTCTGTGTAGCCCTGGATTCCCTGACCAACATCTCCAGTTGCAATGCCATCCACAGAACCCAGAGGATTTTGCATGGCCTCTGCACCCGAGAGGCCCCCGCTGCGGTAAGGCCTGTTCCACCCCTGAACCCACTCCTGCTAGCTGGGATAGACATTCCACGTGTGCGTCCACCCAGGATCGGGTCCACTGTGCCAGTAGGGTCCCAGACTTAGGGAGTTACAGTGCTTGGGCTCAAGGGCTCCCAACTTTCACACGAGCCTCAGTTTCCACAGTTGTAAAGTAGAGGCAAAACCAGACCCCACTTGGCAGGGACTTTTGGGAGCATCATGAGGGCCCGTCCCTGGAAAGCCCCTGTTGAATGCCAGCTGTCCTTGACCTTGGCGTCCCTCTAATGGGTGGGCCTCTCGGTTGTTTCACAGGTTTCCAGCCTCCCAGATACCAAAATCGAAGTAGCCCAGTTTATAACAAAACTGCTCAGCTACTCAAAGCAACTTTTTCGCCACGGCCCCTTACACTGAGGAGACACCAGCCCTGGACATCTCGGCTGCGGACATCTCAGTTGTGGACTCATTTTCCTTTCTCATATCAGACATTGCTTTGGGGAGGCAGGGAGGGGGGTTAGGGAGGGATGACGTTGCCTCAGCTTTGACCTCAGCCTGCACTGCCTGCCTAGTGCTCAGGGTCTCAGCCTGACAACATGTCCCCCCCCCCACCCCCTGCCCCCGTCATCCCATCCCTACATCAAACTGGAGCAAGACAGTGAGTCTAGCCTGTGGCTTGGTCGACACAGGGCAACTGAGGCAGACAGCAGCTTGAGCACATTTCTTCTTGATCTTATTTATTATGGTTGTATGTTATTTAAATGAGTCTGTCAGTATCAGGGTGGGGAAAATGGTTTGCTGCCTACGCCCTGGGGGCTCCAGCATTGAAGCAGTGGGCTCTGAGGTCCCTGACAATATTACTGTACACATGATTCTGCTACCTCACTGCAGCCTCCAGGTCTCAGCCCAGGCAGGAGACAGGAAGGAAGGCCAGAGGAACACTCCTGTCTGCCACGGCAGCAACCAGCCCTCAGCCATGAAGTAACTTATTGTTTTGTTCTTATATTTAAAGTATTAAATAGCTTAGCAAAGAGTTAATAATATATGGAAGAATGGCCTGTTACATTCAAGGTGGTGTGTGGGGAATGGGGGGCGGGTAGGGTGGTAGATTTGTCACTGAACAAGTTTTTCATTGACTGTCAAACTAGAAACCGGAAATAAAGATGGTGACAGATAGGCCTGCCTGCTTTTGCTGTCTTTTTGTGGGTCCTTGGGGATGCTGCCCTGTGGGTTCCAAACTGAGGAGCCCAGTGTGAGGCAGGCTGCTCAAAGGAGATAGGAGGAGCTTAGGGCAGGACCTGGGCTGAGGGAAAGTAGAGCCTCTGGTCTGTGGCAGACCGAAGAGATCCGCCCCCTGTCTACCGTTGGCGAGCAGAGGGAGCTTGGGCCAGGAAACGTCTGGGGCAGGTGGGGAACCTCATGGGTATCTCCTGGTGACTGGCCAGCTTTGTCTGCACCACCCACACAGTCTCAGGTCTCCCTTGTCACCCTGGGCGGGCAAGAGGCTTGTCCAAGGCATATGCTGGGAGGAAATAAAGGCCATGCTCTGCCTCCTCTTTCAAAAGTCACCTGCCTAAATGCATGGTTCTTCTCTAGTATACTGCCCGTTTGGATGTGCCCTGGTGATGAGACATTCACGACTTACTTTCTAGGGACAAGCTGTTCAATTTCTGGAGCCCACTCATTGCTTTGTACCGCCGGGATGAACCGGTTGACATGTGGGAACTAGGGTAGACAGACAAGACCATGGAAGACAGCACCTCAGAGCAGGTAGCCTGTCTTTTCCTTGCTGGCCCACAAGCTGGAGTGGTAGGAACATCTGCATCAGTAAGCGCTAGCTAACCCGATGTCTGTTGCCATCCTTCTAAGGTGCTGCCCAAAGCAGAAGGCCACTGAGAAGGGCAGGGAACTTCTACAGCAGGTGTGCGGTGGGGTCAGGGACCCCTCAAATCTGAATGACAGCAGGAGCCCTCCTGGGGCAGGCCAGAATCTGAGATTCCAGTACTCACAGCTGCATGTCAACCCAGCCACACTAGAAGACATGGCAGGGACTTAGCCAATGCGTGGGGACTGGTCTTCCCTTCTTGCCTCACTGCCAACAAAGAAGAGAGACAGAAGAGGCCAAGCAGGAGCACTGGAGCTGGCTACTCTGCAAGAAAGGGAGTGTGTCTAGCAGTGCAGGACCGGCTTCCAGTCCTGCCAGAGAGGTCACATTTTCTGAGGCCCGCCTGTGCCCCGCACAGCAGCAGCCACCCAGACTGAGGACTGCAGGACATGGTGCCAGACGGAACTTACAAAGGCAGGACGGAGGATGCTCTCCTCCGTCCTTCCTGCTGGGAGCACTGCTGGAGAGTCAGGGGTGAGCAGCGGTCTTCTCGCCTCCTTCTCTACCCACGATCTAAAACCAAAGACTAAATGGAGTGGGTTTTGTTGGGGTTTTTTGTTTTGTTTTGTTTTGTTTGTTTTTGAGACAAGAGTTTCTCTCTGTGGCCCTGCCTATTCTGAAACTTGATATGTAGACCAGGCTGACCTCAAACTCATATTCACCTGCCTCTACCTCCCCAGTGCTAGTAGTAAAGGTGTGTGCCACACTGACCAGCTTGGTTTGTTGTTTTAAAAAAGGGTGGTATGTGTGTGTGTGTGCCCATGGATGTACATATATGTGCATGTGTGAGTGTGCATGTATATGCACGTGTGTGTGACTGTATGCATACGTATGTGCATGTGTATGTACATGTGTGTGAGTATGTGTGTGCGTGTATGTGTGTATTGTACAAGAAGCAGAGGACAACCTTGGGTGTTGTTTCTCAGGAGCAATCTACCTTGTCTTTATATGTCTCTCATTCACTGGTCTAGAACTTTCCTTATTAGGCTATGCTGGCTGGTCAACAACTCCCAAAGATCCTTTGGCATCCTCCTTGGTGCTGAAGTTTTGACTGTGCACCCACCTGCCCTCTTCCTCATGCTTGCAAGGCAAGCTTCTTACCCACTGAACCATCTCCCCAGGCCCCAAAAATGATATTTCTTAAAAACAGACAATCGTTGTCTGTGCTTAGATTATAGCGTTATACTCAGGTCCCCTAACTGGCCAAGGTGTCAGCCTGTCTGTCTGAAATAAGGGAGATGGCTCAGGGGATAAAAACACTTGCTCTTCAAGCCTGATGACCTGAGTTCAATGCCTGTAACGTGTACAAAAGTCCAAACACACGGGGAGCAATTGGAGTGCCAGCACCCTTACAGTAATACAGGAGATGGAAACAGGAGAATTGCCCTGAAACTCATGGAACAGCTGGCCCTCAAAAAAAAAAAAAAAAAAAAAAAAAGGGACAGGGCTGGAGAGGTGGCTCAGAACCATCTGGTTAAGAGCACTGGCTAATCTTCCAGAGACCCTAGCCCTCACAACTGACTGTAACTCTAGTCCCAGAGGATCTGATGCCCTCTTCTGGCCTCCACAGGTACTGCATACACACGGTGCACAGAGGTACATATGCAGGCAAACCCTTATCACATAAAATAAGAAAATAAATCTCAGCCCGGCAGTGGTGGTGCACGCCTTTAATCCCAGCACTTGGGAGGCAGAGGCAGGTGGATTTCTGAGTTCGAGGCCAGCCTGCTCTACAGAGTGAGTTCCAGGACATCAAGGGCTACACAGAGAAACCCTGTCTAGAAAAAGAAAAAAGAAAAGAAAAGAAAAAGAAAAATCTCAACTGAGCATGGTGGCATACACCTTTAGTCCCAGTGCTCAGAAGCCAGAGGCAGGCAGATCTCTGTGAGTTTGAGGTGCAGTCTGATCTACAAGTGAGTTCCACAACATCCAAGGCTGTTACATAGAGAAACCCTCTCTTGAACTCCACCCCCAAAAATAATCTCAAAAAAAAAAAAAAAGTAAAGGTAAAAAGTAAGTATCAAAAGTTGTTCTTTGGGGCTGGAGAAATGGCTCAGTGGTTAAGAGCACTGACTGCTCTTCCAGAGGTCCTGAGTTCAATTCCCAGCAACCACATGGTGGCTCACAACCATCTATAATGCGATCTGATGCCTGCTTCTGGTGTGTCTGAAGACAACTATAGTGTACTCATATAAATAAAATAAATCTTCAAAAAAAAAGTTGTTCTTTGACCTCCATCCACATGTACGAAGTGGTACAGGTACACACACATGGACACACACACACACACACACACACACACACACACACATACACACACACACATTTTTTTTTTAAATGAAGGAGGTCTCTCTTCCAGTCCAGTTCCAAAAGGAGCCTTCACTCTACAAGATGCATATGGAGCCATTCCAAGTCTTACCACTAGGGGTCCACAGCTAGTCGTATCCTCATCCCGTCCACAGCTCCAATCCTTCACCCTTCTACACAATGCCTTAGGCAGAGGGGGGGGAACCTGTGGTCCTCAATAGGGAGCACTGGGCCCTTTGGGGACAAAAGGATGCCTTACACTGTCACAAGACAAAGCTGCTAAAGCTGATAGCAAGGAGGTGTTCCAGTAGGAGCAAGAACCGGAGGAAGAAGCAGGAGGAATTTAACTTTGACACATCACCTTGACTGGAGGTCTTAGAGGGACCATAGGACATGAAGGAAGCTACTGGGCACTTTCTCCCATATGTAAAGGAAACTCTCAGCAAGGCTAGAGACAGGGGAGCTGAAGAGAGCTGAGAGCCCCTGGTGAGTAGGAGACAGAGCTGGTCAGAGGGTGGGGTGAGCTGACCCTCTGCACCCCAGGCTCAGGAGGTTTCACTGAAGGCGAGAGGGACGGGGACGGGGGCGGGGGGAGGGTGGTGGTGCTCAGGTGAGAAATGAGATTCAGTTTCCGTTGAAATCCACAGCAAACAAACACTTCTGCTACTCAGGGAAGGTGTTGAAAACACAGTCACTTCAGGGGTTTCTCTGAGGCCAGCTCCTGAGGTACTCAGTATGAAGAGGAGCTGCGCAAAGAACTAGGCCTATGTCTGTCCCATTGTCTGAGGACAGCTAGGAGGATGGGGCTAATCAAGTCATTCACTGTCACGTTTACACTGCAGCCGAGCTCTGCCCGTGCAGGCAGCTGGTCAGTGGGTACCAGGCTCTGCTTTGCTTCTGTCCTCCGAGATGGGGGTAGGTGCAGCTGACCACGCACCAGGCTGAGTGTCCTGGCCGGGGGAAACCGTGGTTGTGTGGTCCCGCACTTTAGGCTAGTCAGGCCTAGAGCTGTGTCCACAGTCACCCTCCCCCACACTGCCCCCTCTCACTATGAAAACTAAAAGTCACGAGGCCTCATTATCTTCATTCATTTCTCGGCTCCACCCAAAAGCAACAGAGCGCATGGCTTGCAACGAACTTTCCCAGATCAACTGATTTCTCGGCAGCCAGGGAGGGCCCCATGACGAAGCCACTCGAAATCCCAGAAGCAATTTTTCTACTTACGACCTCACTTTCTGTTGCTCTCTCTTCCTCCCCCTCCACAGTGCCATCTCGAGTGGAAAGTGATCCCCTCACAGAGGGCCTAAGAAACGCCCCCAGCCCTGCCCTGTCTGGGCTGCTGTGTGGTCAGAGGTGACGCAGGCACCAAAATTAAATATAGCAGACCTCGTCATCTCCGCTCTGAGTATCACAGTGGACCAATGCGTGGGGGCTGCGACGCTCTTCCTGCAACCCTTGTGTGGCAGCAGCCCTCGTGGGGCAGCAGCTCTGAGTCTCCGGCAACCAGGCTACTGGCCACCCAGACCTATGGATCTGTGATCCCTGGCCCTGCCCAGTTCCACTCTTAAGGAGTTCCAGGGAAATCCTGGAGCGAAAAGCAACTTCTCATCTATTTAGTCCTCCATGTTCTCATCCCTGCTACATACTTTTAAAATAATGAATGCACATCCATTCCCCAGTCTGGCCAGAGGCAAAACCAGATTTAATATAGACAAGCAGCACATTCTTGAGGTCCACGGAAGGGACAGATCAGGACTTGGGCTGGAGACAGGACAGCATCCCAGGGCCCTCCGCTCTTCCAGGAATGGATTCGGTCTGGGAAGCCACAGCTGTAGCCCAGCCAGCCAGAAGTGCCATCTCCTCTCCTGGGCCTCCAGGCCTGTAGATCCTCTGTGGGAAGTGAAGACAGAGGTGAGAGATGTGCCAGGGGACTGTGCATCAGCTCTGAGGCAGAGGCTGGAGGGACACGCGGCCCTGAGGATAGATGAGAGTAGCTGCTGACTTCAGCTGCTCACTTTCTCTCTCATGAGAAAGCATCCCTGGCATCTCAGGGAACAGAGGAGCCTAAGGCCACACAGACACTTGTCCCCACACCCTCTTCTCTAATGCATGTGCTTTGGTGGGGTCCTCTCTATGTCTGTGATCATGGTTCGTTATCTGGATCTTTCGAAGACATAGGCAGACATGCAGCCAAAGGCTCAGGGCAAGAACTCAGGGTTAAATCAACTCTGGCTTTAAATTCCATGGTGTCCCTGATTGCAAAACTTGTTGCTTGGACTAAGTCTCAGGTGCCACTCTGAGATAGAGCTCCATCCATTCATCCATCTATCCATCCATCCACCCATCCATCCATCCTCCCATCCACCTATCCATCCATTCATCAGCAAGGATTCGATGCAGACTTACCGAGTTCCTGATCTGGTTCCTGAGCACAGCAAGGTCACATCCAGTGAGACAACAGAGCAGAGCAACAAACAGCACAGAGGTGCTAGGCACCGCAGAAGCCACAGAGGAGAGAAGCTGTCCAGTGGTTGGAGCAGAGCAGAGGAAGCCAAGAGCACATCACTCATGAGATGGGTGAAAACAGAAGTCTGGCTGGCCGTATGAGAGAAACTCTGTGCATTAGGAAGAGCAAAGCATCAGATGTGAGTACTGGAATGGCCCAAGTCTTAATCAGACAGATGCACATGAAGCCTAACTCCAGCACTCAGGAGGTAGAGGTAGGAGGAAGAGGAGTTTGAGGGCTGTGAGAGATATCCAAGACCTCGAGGTCAGGCCATACCTGAATCAGATTTTAGCTAAGTCATTCTTGCAGCTAGGGCTGCAAAGGGCAGGGCCAGGGAGACTGCTTACCAGGCTCCTATAGAGACCAGGTGGGAGAGGATGGCAGTAGAGGGGACAGAGACAGTCTAATTCTGGAGAGGTGTGTGCAATATATGTGCAAATTATATATTTGTACTTTATATTATATAAAGTAAACATGCATAATATACCTTCTGCATGCTAATTCATACATGCAGTGTCTATGCTTTCTGTGTTTGTGCACAGGATGAATGTCTCCATTCAACATGTAGAGGCAGATGAAGGTTGAGTGTCCCACCCTTCTGAAGACAGTTTCTCTCACAGAGCCTGGAGCTAGGCTGGCAGCCAGTGAGCCCAGTCATTCTCCTGTCCCCATTCTCCACAGTGAGGAGGTTACAAGTGCATATGAGGCCATGTTGGCTTTTTTATGTGGGTGCTGGGGATCTGAACCCAGGTCTTCATGCTTGCTCAGCAAGCTCTCTTAGCCTAAAGACATCTTCCCAGCCCTATATTTAAATTTATTACCCAAACACATTTATCTGCAGATCTAGAAGTGAAGCCCAGCAGGTGAGTGGTGGCGCACACGCCTTTAATCCCAGCACTTGGGAGGCAGAGGCAGGCGGATTTCTGAGTTTGAGGCCAGCCTGGTCTACAGAGTGAGTTTCAGGAGCCTGGGCTACAGAGAAACCCTGTCTTGAAAAATCTAACAAACAAACAAAAAGAAGTGAGGCCCAGAGCTTCACACATTAGCCATGTGTTCTACCACTGAGCTATACTTCTGAACCCCCTCCCCATATCAACGTTTTTGTCTTCGTTTTGTTTTGTGTGTACGTGTTTTGTTTGTTTGGGTTTTTCTTGTTTTTGTTTGTTTGTTTTTTGTTTTTGAGATACCGTAGTCTTGGCTGTTTTGGAGCTTGCTCAGGCTGGCCTTGAACTCACAGAGGTCCTCCTACCTCTGCTGCCCAAGTACTGCTATTAAAGGCAGGAGCCACCATGTCTTGTCCCTCAAATCAGTTTTCGTTTTGTTTTGTTTTGTTTTGGTGTTTTTCGAGACAGGGTTTCTCTGTGTAGCCCTGACTGTCCTGGAACTCACTCTGTAGACCAGGCTTTCTTGAACTCAGAAATCCGCCTGCCTCTGCCTCCCAAGTGCTGGGATTAAAGGCCACCACTGCCTGGCCAAATTTGGTTTTGTTTTCTTTTTTTTTTTTTTAAAAAAAAATCTTTAAATTTTTAAAAAGTATGTATGTATGTGCAACGCCCCCAGGAGGCCAGGAGAGGGCATCAGATCCCTGGGAGCTAAAATTACCAGCTGTCGAAAGTCATCTGATGTGAGTGCTGGGAACCGAACTGGGCCCTCCCTCTTCAAGCACAGAACAAACTCCTGACTGCAGAGCCACCTCCCGACACTCCAAGAGACTTATTATAAAAATGTCAATTATTTACAAAAGCACCCTTGAGGAGTCTATTACCCAGCCTCAGTGGTTTGTGTGTGAGGGTCGATTTGTCTCATCTCTACCCTCCTTGATCCCCTACCGACAATGACTAGATGCAGAATCCAGGTGAGACCAGAAGCCGGGGAGGGCTGAATGCACTATATGTGAGGAACCTGAGCTCCAGTCCACCATCAAAGCTGGATTATGGGTACCATGTTCCTCCCTGGAGCGTAGCAGGGCCTGGCCTCTGTAGTCTCAGGCCACAGCACAAAGTCTCCATCATCCAGGTCCTCCCAGCTACCGCCGTTCCCACTGCACAGAGAAGACACTTTGCTGATGTCACCATTTTATCAACCCATCACCCTTATCTCCTGTCACCTCTCACGGAGCCACGGGGATCATGACCTTCACTTCTGCTTCTTGAGCCTCCCACTCCCTGGGGTTCTGACCCTGCCTGTGCCGGGCTCCTGGTCAGGCCTCCTACCCCTCTTCCGGTATTACTGGTGGGT
The DNA here is from genome assembly GCA_019843815.1 of Montemys delectorum. Taxonomy (NCBI): domain Eukaryota; kingdom Metazoa; phylum Chordata; class Mammalia; order Rodentia; family Muridae; genus Montemys; species Montemys delectorum. Next base: position 34,359 of record JADRCD010206910.1, read on the forward strand.
AGTGGGTCACTTCTTATCCCCCTTGCCTCTCTCAACCCAGTACAACTCCGTCTATGGAAATGCCTCCATGCCCAGAGCCACAGAGGTCCCTCAGCTCAGCATTGCTGACCTTCAACAGTATCTCACACCTTCTAAACTGCCATCTGCCAGACTGGCCAGAAACTCCCTGGGCCAGAAACCTGGGCCACCTGCTGCTGACGCCTCACTCAGCCCAGTGTGCATTTGATGTGAGTGGTGATCCGTGGCTGCCGCTGCTGCTGTGACGAGCACAGTGGGGTTTGGAGTGGTTTTATGGTTTTCTTTCAAACATTGTATACTTCTATATTTTTTCCTAATGTGCCAGATACCACAGCAACACTTGACACTTATTACCACACATGATTTTCTCACACCCCTTTCTTACTGGAATACTCAGACAGAATAACTTTCTCAAAGCCACTCAGAAAGGTGTCTGGAGCAGGATTCAGAGACGGCTGACTCCAGGTCTTTCTTTGTGTGTGCATATGCATGTGTGTATAATATGTGTGCATATGCAACTGTGTATAGATATGTATGCATATGCATCTGTGTATAGATGTGTGCATATGCATATGTGTATAGATGTGTGTGCATATTTGCATGTATATATATAGATATGTATGTATTTGCATGTGTGTGCATATGTGTGTGTATAGATATGTGTGCATTGTATATATATATAGATGTGTACATATAATGT
>JADRCD010206913.1:867-12961 GCA_019843815.1 Montemys delectorum
GTGGCTTTGTTGGAGTGGGTGTGTTCTTACTGGTGTGGGTGTGTCCTTGTTGGAGTGGGTGGGGCCTTGTTGGTATGGGTGTGTCCTTATGGAGTGGGTGTGGCCTTGCTGGTGTGGGTGTGTCCTTGCTGGTATGGGTGTGTCCTTGCTGGAGTGGGTGTGGCCTTGTTGGTGTGGGTGTGTCCTTGTTGGAGTGGGTGTGGCTTTGTGGGGGTAGGCATTGAGACCCTCCTACTAGCTGCCTGGAAGCCAGTCTTCTCCTGTCTTGGGAACAAGATGTAGAACTCTCAGCTCCTCCAGCTCCATGACTGCCTGGATACGGCCCGTGCTTCTTGCCATGATGCTAGTGGACTGAACCTCTGAACCTGTAAGCCAGCCCCAGTTAAACATTGTCCTTTATAAGAGTTGCCTTGGTCGTGGCGTTTGTGCACAGCAATGACACAGACGACAGACGGAATGCTTTTGATCACGACAGTGCACCACGATTCGGAGAAAGAACGCCTAGAGAATTCTGTGTCCATCCGAGCCTTTCCTCCCCGACCCTTACCTATCAGCCCCTGCTGGTGTAACAGTAGAGTCCAGGCCTGACTCTTGTTACCTGGTGGGCAGTTCTCTAGCAGGTGGACGGTGTAAGCAGGAGGACTGAAGGTGGGCCAGTTGTCATTGTCATCCAGGATAGTGACGAGCAGGTGGGCCGTGCCATTGAGTTGTCCGATGTCCTCAGCCAACAGCAGCAGCTCCAGAAATGGAGGAGAGAAGGCCTCTCGGTCGATGACGACACCGGGCCTCACGGTCACCACGCCTGGCACCCGGTGCCGCCAGTCGGAGAGAGACGAACAGGGAAGGGGATACAGTTGGCAAATGGAACACCAGCCGCCAAAGCAGAAACGGGGAGAAAAGATACCTCATTTCCTGACGGTTCATTGACCCCACATCCCACAACACGCATGTTTGCCATGGTTGACCCTCCATGGTGGCCTCTTGCAAGTCTCAGGGGTCCTGTCTGCCGAGAGTGACCAGGGCAGAGGACTGACCAGTTCCGTGGGGGGGGGGGGTATGCTTTCTAGATGTCCCTGTCATCAGTCTGGCCTCCTGTCCTGACCAAACTGCTATGACATGGCTCCTGGGAGCCGCTGGTCTGGTTAAGGGCAGGAACACTACTTTTTTTGCCAATCAGGGAGTATTTCTGGCCAGGACACAGGATATGCAGGGAGAGGACGGGAGCTGTTTGCTTGGGCTGAGAGTCTATGCAGCAAGTGTTCCATGAAGTGGCCTCTACTCTTCTTCCAGAATCCTCCCATTGAGACTTTGGGGGCCTAATCCAGTTACAGTATGGGCTGTGGGCTACGAGCAACAGCGTTCCAGAAGGATCTGGGCCCATGCTAAGGAGGAACCCTAGAACAGTGGTTCTCAACCTTCCTAATGCTTCAACCTAACATAGTTCCTCATGATGTGAGGACCCCCCAGCCATAAAATAATAATAATAATTATAATAATTATAATAATAATAATTATTATTTCTATTAGGTTTTTTTTGAGACAGGGTTTCTCTGTGTAGCCCTGGCTGTCCTGGAACTCACTTTGTAGACCAGGCTGGCCTCGTCGAACTCAGAAATCTGCCTGCCTCTGCCTCCTAAGTGCTGGGATTAAAGGCGTACGCCACCACCGCCTGGCCATAAAATTATTTTGATTGCTGCTTTATAACTGTAATTTTGTTACTGCTATAAATCATGATGTAAATATCGGATATGGCAGGATATGATATGTGACCCCTGCGAAAGGGTCATTCAACTCCCAGAGGGGTCGCGACCCACAGGTTGAGAACCACTGCCCTAGACCGGAGCCTGGGCCAGTCCCACCTTAGGATTGACTTGTAAGCTGCTGCGCGGCTCTCACCTGTGCTGTTGTCGATAACAAAGAGGTCACTGTGGGTGCCCAGGAGTTGATACGTAACTACAGCGTACACATCTTCATCAGCATCCAGGGCCAAGATAGGCCCATTGAGCACGGTGAGGGGTGTCCCTGAGCCAGAGGAGAGGAGTCACCAAGGGCCAGCCTGGTCCCCGCCCTCCCCCCTCCCTGTCCGTGTCCCCATGACCATGGCTGACGATGGATGAAAGGGGAGGGCGGGGAGGTGGGCAGGGAGGGGTAGGGAGGCCCTGGGGTGGGCCTGCGGCAGCCTTGGCAGACTAAACGCAGATGCCTGGGAGCGGCCTCAAAGCTCTGCTGGGGAGAAAACACAAGAGTGGTGAGCAAGCCCCTCTGGCCTGCCTGGAGCTATGCCTGCTTCCCAGCAGCCTTTGAGGCTAGCCACTCCGCTGGAGGATCTAGGGGGCTCCCTGGAATCCCTTCTGTGTGAGTGTCTGGTCTGTCCACATACATGTAGGCATTGCTCTATTATAAAGTCTGACCGTACATGGCTTTATATAATACGCTGGTGTATGTGTGCGGCCTCTGAGATCATGTGGTAGCGATTGCATGCACCCAGGGCACGTTCAAGTTTAGGATGCTCTGGCCGTGCCCTCCCCTGTGTGTCGGTCTCTGTTGCCAGGGCCAGGGCAGGGAGTACATCACAGGGCCACCAACGTGCCTACATGTGTCTGTGCACGCGTGTAACTCCACACATCCGCCCTGATGGGGCAGTCAGTGTGCTGGCGAAGGTACTGATGTACACACACCAGCAGATCTCAAACAAAGTCAAATCCACACAGAGGTGACGTCCACCCAGAGACCGTACTATCTGGCTTATCTCTTTCTGAGTCAAAAATCAACATCTGGGGACTCGGGGTGGGGGTTGGGGGGGCAGAGAAGGGTGTGAGGACCCCCTGCAGGCCTCAAAGGGAGGTGAGGTTAATTAGTGTTGTGTAGGGGCAATGGCTAGGCAGCCTAACCCGCATACTTGAGCCCCTCTTCTAATGGCAGATCCCAGGAGTTCTACCCTGCGGGGGCAGCAGGGCAGGGAAGATGGGCTCATCTCTGTCCTGGGTATTCTTTTTGCCTTGAACTCCTCTCTTGAGATTACATTGGGACCGATTTCAGATCATCCCAGGCTGATCAATATCAATGACTACTCTTATCTCTCCCAAACAGACCTGTAGCCTCTGCAGCAGCCCTCGCCCCCAAGCCTCGGAGCTGCACTCTCCCTTCTGTACCCGCTGGGTTCCATGTCCAGCTATGCCACCCAGGCACGCACACAGTGCATCCCCAGCACCCGAGGCCCCGGTGTGTGTGTCTGCCCGGATAACAGGAGCACCTACCAGCAGGAGAGTTCTCCATCACCTCAGCCTGGTACGTGCCCTCCGTGAAGAGGGGGTGGTTGTCGTTTTCATCCGCCAGAGAGACCAGCAGTAAGTCAAAGTCCTGTGGTGGGCAGAAGAGTGAGGAGGCTGGATGCTGTGCTACCGAAGGGGGCCGTGCCTCAGAGACGGGGATTGGAAACAGGGACAGGGAGATCAAGGGCCATCTCTGCTGGCTGCTCACTGGGTGATCTTTGCAAGATACCATCCCCAGACTGGGTTGTCTCCAACTTCCTTCATCAACAAGAAGTTTAAGTCTTTTATGGGAGGGGTGTGTAATGAGAGGGGTACTTAGCCACACCGAGCTGCCTATGGATGGAGGATTTTAGGTCGGAAGGCGAGTCTCGGCTTTCAGACCTTCATGTCTGATTGATGTTAGCCCAAGTTCACCCACACTCTCATAACAAAGCTGCAGCTCAGACCATGTGTCCTCCTGGGGTCCCTGAATATGACTCTGCAAGCCCTTGGATGGGGACACAGATAGTAACCTGTGCGTCAAAGCCCCAGGATGCACGTCGGGGTAAGACAGCCCCATAGAAGCCTCACCGGACAAATGACTCACTCTATTTAGGGAAGCAAAGGGAACAGGAATATTTTATTATTCTGCCAACTGTTTCTCCTGTCCCCATGGTCCTCTTTTCACTGGCCCAACAAACTCCCTTCACCATAGCCAACACAATTGTCACCAGTGCCACAGACACTGCGGACACAACAGATCAACCTTCAGCGCTTCCATGAAATTTATAGAAATTAAAGTAGGTGTCATGGTGTGAATATGCTCAGCCCAGACAGTGGCACTATTAGGAGGTGTGGCCTTGTTGGTGTAGGTGTGTCACTTTGGGTGTGGGCTTAAGACCTTCACCCTAGCTGCCTGGAAGCCAGTATTCTGCTAGCAGCCTTCAGATGAAGATGTAGAACTCTCAGCTCCTCCTGCACCATGCCTGTCTGGATGCTGCCATGTTCCCACCTTGTGATAATGGACTGAACCTCTGAACCTGTAAGCCAGCCTCAATTAGATGTTGTCCTTGTAAGAGTTGCCTTGGTCACGGTGTCTGTTCACAGCAGTAAAACCCTAACTAAGACAGGAAGGATTGTATAAGAAAGGGTTCCCGGAGATGGCTGTCACCAGGACTGCTTTCTGTACCAACAGGGAACTCTATTCAAGAACAACAAACTACAGCTCATTCTGATTGAACAGAGACGCAAAAATTCTCAGCAAAACACTTGCAAGCCTAAGAAAGAGACACATTCATGTGATCAGCAAAATCAAGTTGGTTTCATTCCAGAGACGACAGGATGGTTCAATGTACACTGTCAAAGGCATTTCACCACAGAAATGGACCCAGAGCCAGAAATCACAGGGTCATCCCAACAGATACGGGTCTGACAGGATTGGCACCCCTGTCACGCAGCACTCGTCTACTTCAGTTGTGTCTGCATGTCAGGTCTAAAAAACCTGATCATGAACCTGAGGCTTACGCTTCACAGAGAGCCAGTCTCCTGAGTATTCAGTCGCTGATATCTCCTAGTTATGATATGTTCCAGGTTGGTCTCTGCTGAAGTCTGTGGAGCGATCTGCGTGCTTTCTTTGTTCAGGCATAAAGGTGCTCTAAGAAATATTTTGTTATTAGCTAAAACTGAGATTTAACATTGTTTCCTGGCCTCCATAGTGTTTCAATGATCCTAATTGTTTTCCTAGCTGTTATTAGCTTGGAATCTTTACAAGGGAAGCTGCCTTAGCAGACAGGGAGTCCCCAGAATTAGCAATAAAGGTCAGGCATTGTTGCCTACTGATTCCCACAAGGAAGCTGCCTTATCAGACAGGGTGTCTCCAGAGTTAGAGACAGAAGTCAAACACTATGGCTATCTGTAAACATGGTTAGAACTCTAAGAGCAGTACCACACAAGGCAGAATCGCTTTACAAACTAGGGAGTAGTCCAAAAGCCTCCTGAACTAATGCTTGGGTTACAAGCCAAACCATTCCCAGGAGCTGCTAGAATGGGACCTCCTGGTGCTTACTTGCTTCAGACCACTTTGCTTAGGGCTGCCAAGAGAGCCCAGCGGGGAAGAGCACTATTGCTCTTCCGAAGGAATCATTTACACCTGGCTGTTTGATCTTACTGACTTTGATGTGACCACTACCTGCCTACATGATCCCTGACAATCGCCCTGTTTCTGTAGACTATATAAGCCCGATTTTCACTTTGTGCAAAATACACTCAGATTCTGCACTCCCTTGTGTCATTTCTGTTTGTCACTCGCCAAATTCTTTGCCCACTAGGCCAGAACTCTTATCACCCCGAGGAGCAAGGGGTCCCCGCAGAAACTCAGTCCGTGGTACACCCCTTCACAATAAAATCAGGCATCTCATCAAAAACACGAGGGGCTCACAAGGGACTGTAGGCAGAGGCGTGCACGGTATTTCCTTCATTGGTGTACCCACTGATAAGTTGCTTGCGCTCAGTACATAGTCCAGATGGGGAAACTGAGGCATTAAAAAAAGCAGTGTGCCCACACAGCCACTTAGCTAGTCGGGAGCAGCTCTGAGGAAACAGGCCCAGGATCCTAGCCCAACACCAGGAGCAATAAGAACAGACCAACTCCAACTGGAAAGAGGCTGCCAGGCAGCACCCACTGCCTTTCAGTAAGGAGCCTGTGCGTTTGACATTCGAAGGACGATATAGCCCACCCTTCTCCTTCAGGACCTCCAAGTGCAAGTCTGAGTACTATGTGTGCACACACATCTGTGGTTTGGTGAGAAATGGTCATGGTATCCAATGGCTGTCGGCCCTGGGCTAGGCTCAATACTGACTCAGGGATGTGGATCAGCTCAAGCGCATACCGGTAGACAGGAGAACTGAGAGCTGAAGCCTGTGCTTGATGAGGCTGATGTGTGCTTCTAAGCCTGTGTGGCAGGCTGCTACCTGCTCACCAGGGGAGGGGTGTGTGTGTGTGTGTGTGTGTGTGTGTGTGTATTTGAGCACCCGTTCTCACTCTTTACAACTCTCTCTCACACACACTTGGCCTCCCCTCCCTCATGTCCTCTTTGTCTTTCTTCCCCTCCCCACCTCTTTTACCCCATCCACCCTCAGTCTCTTGCAGCCTCACCTTCCTGGCTATGCGAGGGTTCTCTGGGTTATCCTTCACAGAAACGGTCAGCCTGTACTCTGGGATGCGCTCTCGGTCCAGGGGCCGGTTGACAGTGACGATCCCTGTCTGGGATGTGCCTGGCTGGTTAGATGAGCAGGTACTCCCCCCCCACCCACATACACACCAAAGTTACCCATGCTCTGACCATAGCCCCTAGGCATCTGGAAGTTCCCTTCCCCAAAGTACCTAAGAGTTAAGGGTCAAAGGAGGGCACCAGGATCTTTCCAAGGAGATGGTAAATCAGTGATAACCAAATTCTGGGCAAACCCAAAAGAAGGGACCTTGGGTGTCAACAGCCTGCAGACACTCCAAGAGGCCAGGAGAGAAATTCAGGTGCACTTAGGTATGGCTCAAGCTATCTTATAGTTTGGGGTTCGAGTGTGCCCAGGAGAAGGCTTGGGGGAGTGGGTTAAGGGAGTGGTTGGTGAATACCAGAAAATAGTTGCTCAACAAAACCAGTGGGGGCTGACTGACTGGGACTGGGTTCCTGCACTGAGCATCACAGTCCACATCAGCAACGCTGGATCAGGGCACCTGTGCTAGTTAGTGCACCCATAACCAAATGACTGGCTGATGGAGGCCAACTCCGTTGTTTCTAACACCTCCCTCTGTTGTTTAATTAAGGCGGAGGGAGCTCCTCTGCTGGCTGGAATTCCCACAGCCTGTCTGGCTCTAGGAGCTGACTTATTCTGAGCAGATTTTTCATTATACTTGGTTGTTTACTTCGTTTTGTTTGTTTGTTTGTTTGTTTTTAGACAGAGTCTCTTATGGCACGGGCTGACTTGGAACTATGGAGCCATGATGACCTGAACTCCTAATCCCTCTGCTACGTCTCAAGAGCTAGGATTATAGAATACAACACTGCATCCAGCTTACAATTGCTTCTTTTGATTCAGGGTTTGTAGGAATTCCAGGCTGTAGGAACTCCCAGCAATCCCTCCTGCTCAGCCTTACAAAGGCTGGCCGGGAGTTGGGTATGTGCTACCACTCATGGATTCTGATCAACTTTACAACTGCTGCTGCTCATGCTTTGGGGCCCATTTCTTCACTGCCACAAAGAAGTCTCTGCCCCAGACTAGAACCCGGAGCTCCTCTATGGGCCACCGGTAGGAAGAGCTGGGAGTCCTGGGCAGATCCGACCCTACCGTGGCGTTGATGAAGAAGGCCCGTTCTCGGTTGCCGGCAGTGATGTTGAAGGTAAGCAGGGCATTGCAGCCGCTGTCAGCGTCGCTGGCCAGGACGTGGGCAACGAAGCTGGAGACAGGGCTGTTCTCACTGATGGTGACATTCATGGGAAGATTCAGCAGCACCGGGTCATTGTCATTGATGTCCAGCACACGGATTCCTACCAGCATCTGGGGGGAGGGAGAGCCGGGGTGGATGTGACCGAAGAGGAGGGGACAGAGCCAAAGCCAAGGTAGCAAAGACATTGAGAGGGGCTGTGGAGGGAGAGGAAGGTAAAGAAGGAAAAGAAGCCAAGCGGAAGTGGAGGGGAGCGACGGGTCTGAACCAGGGGCAGAGGTCGGAAGGAAAGACAGCCCTTTGAGTGGGTATTATGAGGCGAGTACCCTGGAGAGCCAAGATTCCCCAAGGTTAGGTTTGAGAGGCGCCTCTGGTTTCTCTGGGCTAAGAGAGACAATGTTTGCAGGTGTCCTGAGTGCGTCAAGAGATGCCATGGAGCTAGGCCAGACTCACCGTGGAGCTGAGTGGCGGCACTCCCCTGTCTCGAGCACAGATGGTCAGGTTGTAGAAGGCAATGGTCTCCCGGTCCAGTTCCACGTCCTTTCGGACCCTCAGCACACCCTCCACAGGAGAGATCACAAACTCCCCTGGAAGCCACCAGAACAGGCCCGAGTTAGTGGGTCCCGCCTTTGAGCGCCCTCCCTCCGGCCATCCTCGGGATGTGAGGAGCAGCGGGGGCATATGTCATCCTGGGTCCTTTATGGGCATAAAGGGGCAAGTGGTAATTAATTCCTGACCAATCAGCTTCCCTTGTGGCCTCCAGCTGGCCAGAGGATGACACAGGTGTGGTGGTTGTGTTAAAAAGGTAGGGGTGGGAAACCTTTGTTCCTGTCTGTTTTGAGGCAGAGTTTCACCCAGTCCAGGCTGGCCCTGAACTCTTTACCCTTATGCTTCCATGTCCCAAGGGTTAGGATTCCAGCAATAAGCCATCGTCCCTGGGCTACAGGGTGGGGGGGTGGGGGGTGAGGGGGCCTCTCCCAACACGGCACACCCTTCCTGACCACTTGTAGTCAGAAACTTACGCATAAAGGCATTAGGCACTTTGGAAAGTGTGTTCTAGACAGGTAGAAAAAGAGCTCAAAGGTATCTGGGGGCCAAAGCAACCACTGGGCCATGTCACAGCCAAGTGTCACGCAACTGTCTATGCTGGCTGCCACCACTATAACTGAAGGAAAGCGCTGTGGCCTGTCCTCTGCTTTCTGCAAACAACACCATCAGCCTAGCATAGCCGGCTGTCTGCCTCTCCTCAGAGGTTCATAGTTCCTTTTGATATGTGCTTTCTGGGTTTGTTGTTGTTGTTGTTGTTGTTGTTGTTGTTGTTGTTTTTTGAGACAGGGTTTCTCTGTGTAGCCCTGGCTGTCCTGGCACTCACTCTGTAGACCAGGCTGGCCTCGAACTCAGAAATCCGCCTGCCTCTGCCTCCCAAGTGCTGGGGTTAAAGTCGTGCGCCACCACCGCCCCTCAGCTTGATATGTGCTTTCTGACAGGGATGGAACGTTCTCCCTTGGGGTAGGCATGAGGCTGAGAAGTTGAAGTATGTGCCGTGCAAGGATGAGGAGCAGAGTTTGATCCCCAGAAACCCATGTGAAGGCCAGGACATCATGTCCTCCCACCCGTAACTCCAACCCAGAAGGCAGAGGCAGATGGTCCCCAGAACAAGCTGGCTAATGTATCAGTGAGCTCTGGGGTTTTAGTGAGAGACCCTGCCTCAGAGAGTATGGTCTTGGAAGAGGGTAAGCATGATTCCTGGGATTAACTGCAGGCCTCTATTTGCATGTACACACATACACATACACACACACACACACACACACACACACACACACACACACACACACTCAGGCACGCACACACCCATGCACAATGGAAAGGGGAAACCCCTCCCAATTTCTTTGTCTAATCTCTGAATTCTTTGTCTGGTAGAGTTAAGAACCTGGAATCCTTGGGCCGAGCTAGATCTCAGCAGGCTGTCTCTAGTCTCCTGACAAATGTGACTGCCCAGGTAGGAAGTCTTGTGAGAAAAGAGAGTACCTTAGGGATACCTCCACTATACAGGAGAGCCACCCCTGCGAGTGCCAGGCAGAAGGTTAGCAGGATGAGGGACTCTGGTTGCGTCCTGCGCAGAGCCCCAGCTGGAACACAAGTGCCATCTTCTGGGTCTGTGGTCATCTGATTTCTTTCCCCTGTGGCTGCTCAGATCTCCCCTGGACCCTGGTGAGGGCTAACATAAATCTAACTCTGACACAAGTGCCAGTGTCTAAGAACCTCAGGGTCACACACTCTGGCCTTCCCCGTGGCTCACGTTCTTTGGAACATGAAGCTAGGAGCCAGAGAACTGTCCCCTGGGCTTCCAGCTTGTTCACAGCAGAACTGAGGCTTGAATCCCCTCGGGTTCAGAGGCTTTCTAGGTAAAACCCCTCAGGGCTGATGGGGTAAAAGTTTGAGAGAGAGAAGACAGGATATGAGGGATGAAGGGATCGGGAGCCTTCAAGTGGGAGCCTCTGTGAAGGACAGAGAAGGGGCTGGGGCTCTGGCGATCAGTAAGGAGGGGTCACGTTGTCACCTCTGCATCTTTTTCCAGGATCTGAGCTGGGGCGAGAGTTATCCCTTTTTCTTGAGACAGGCTCTCAGGCGTAGAATTCGGGGCAATCCTCCTGCCTCAGCCTCCTAAGTGCTGGGACACAAGTATGAACTTTCTCTGTTCCTCTTGGTACTTGGGGCCTAGGCCCAGAGTGAGGCACACAGCACAGAGGCCTGGCAAAGATAAGAGAGGTCCAGGCATCCCGGTGGCTTTTGTTGTCTGTCTCACATCCCTGGACACGAACTCAGGTGCCCAGCTTTGGCCACCACAGCTCCCATGCCCACCTGCAGCTGGGACTTCCCGCCAGCTCTTCCGCTCCCAGGCTTCCTAAGCACCCTGGGCCTCCCTGCCTAGGGGCGAGGAAGTTGTAGAGGCAGGATTTCCTGTGCCCTAGGCTCCAAGGCCTCCGAAGCTTGGGGATTCCCTTTCTTGGGGTTTCCCAGTCCTGTTGACACCCTGCTATGTGCTGGCAAATGGCTCCCCTCCACAGTGGCTTCCCTTCCACAGGGAAGACTTGATTACAACGGAAGGCTGGTGGGAGCAGGCTTGGAGTGGTGGTGGAACCCTGGCTAGACACCCTCACCCCCTTACAATTAGTCTCTTCAAGCAACTTCCCCTGGCCAGAACTCCTGATATCTTTCCACACCCCACCCCCTATCCCTAGAGACAGGAGGCCACAACCTTCAGTCCAGTTGCACCTGGCCTACAACTGGATTTTCCCCAAACCTGGCCTTGATTGTCCCATCTGGAAAAATGGGCTCACAGGCGGGAGTTCCCTCCACTTGGGCTGGTCACAAAGTTAACTCTTGGTATGAGAGGGGTATCCTAAAAGAAAAAGCCCAGACGCTTGGCCAGAATGGGTAGCTGGGAGGTCGGGAGAAGGAGGCAAGGTTGGTGGGGATGGCCTGTTTCCCTGGCTTTCCTGTTCCCTCAGGAACTGCTGGGGTTGGCAGGTGCAAAGGTGTTGAGGTCTGAGCATGCCTGGTAGGCTCGAGACATTGCAGAAAGACTGTCTAGTGGGGATCTGAATAAGAGAATGAGGCTGAAGAGATGATTTTTTGTCTGGCTTTGAGGACTACCCAGAGGAGTCAGTATTTACCAAGTAAGGTAGCACCTCCAGGGCTTTGAGCATGGGACAGAGGGACGTGACCTGACTGAAGTTTTAATGAGTTCACTGCTCTTCCTATGCTTGGGGAAGGGAGTGGAGCAGGGAGGTCATGCAGACACTTGAGCTAGAGATTGGGTAGGTGACTGGGAGCAGGCCCTGCAGGCTCAGGCTGCAGCAACCATTGTGCTGAGTGGTCTGGGTGTGTCCCTTTATCTGCGGATAAGAAACCGGTCTGAGGCAGAGCCGAGAGGAATCTGAGGGGTGGGGGATGAGAGAGAGAGCCCGAGCGTAAACCTGAGTCAACTCATCATGTTGCTCCAAGCACCACTGTGGGTGTCTACCTCGCTCAGTAAATACCAAGACCTCTTGATGGCACCCCCTCTTTCTCCTCCTTCTCTTGGCTCAAGTTCCCATCAGACACAGGGCCTTCTCCCCCCCCCCCCCAACATATACACCCAAATTCTATTATCCAACAGGCATGCTTGGACCTCAGGACCTTGTGCTTGCTGTTCTTTCTGACTACCTCTTCCCCACCCCTCCATCTGGCTTGTGTCTCTTCTGCATCCCGCGGCACGTGACCAGCACACAGTAGGTCCTCACGAACAATCACAGAGTGATCAATTAGAAAGCAGGATATATATATATCCCGCTTTCTAATTATATATATATAATTAGAATATATATATATATATATATATATATATATATATATATAT
>JADRCD010206913.1:13061-23300 GCA_019843815.1 Montemys delectorum
AGAGCAGGAAGTTCAAGGTATATGTATATATATATATATATATATATATATATATTACAAATATTTGATGTACACTTTTGTTCTTAAAAAATCGGGGAGGCCTGGCACCCCAGAGTCCCTGCGGGTGACTAGTGGCTGCCACAGTCTCAGCTACTTCCCTATTACGGCTTTTTGAAGGTCCCGCTGCACCTCCCGTCCCATGGGTCTTTTGGTTGATTCCCTAAGTCCTTGAACTTCCTGCTCTAGCTAACAGTGTCTTGAGAGAGAGTATTTTTCTAGCCTCCAGCCTCTGAGCTAGGCCGGCAGCCATGTAGGCTGTGTAGGCTTTTCGGTTTTTAAAGACAGCACCTCACTGTGAAGCCTCGGCTGGCCTTGAACTCATACCAACCCACCTGCCTCTACCTCCTGAGTGCTGGGATTAAAGGCATGGGCCACCGTGCCCAGCCGTGTAGGCTTTGGTTGGGGGGCGGGTCACAGAGGAGCTCAGTGCTCTCCAGATGTACACTCTAGGTTCTGGGGTCCTGAGGTACAGGTGACGGGGATCCTTGGTTTCTTTCAGCCAAAGACTTTTTCAAGTATGAGATGGGTGTTTCCTACCTATGCCTAGAGAAAACGATGGCCCTCGAAAACCTCCAGCCCATGTCCTGGATTCCATGGTGATAAAGTCATGTACGATTGAGGCCCACAGGGGACAAGGTCACATGCTGGTGAATATGCTTCGTGAAGACCTGCCTCATCCCAGTCCCCAGCAGGTGAAGAGAGAGGTCCCTGGGCCACGCCTGCCACAATGCCAGCACAGGCCCCGCTTACCCAGTGGGTCTCCATCCACAACACTGTACTCCACTTGCCCATTGGGGCCGGAGTCCCGGTCGTGGGCCAGGAATGTCCACACTCTGGGCCCTGGCTGGCCCTCGGTGACGTCGAATGGTCCTTCGTAGTCCCGAGGGAAAGTGGGCACATTGTCATTGATGTCATTCACATTCACGAGCACCTGAGACAGTAAACGGCTTAGCCAGGATTGGCCCCAGATGTCTGGAGCTCGGCGACTGCACCTTGTACTGGGTCTGGTGCTGGGACCCAGCGGCATGAGGTGGCAGGGCATTCAAGCTGTGCCTGTGCATGACCTCTGGTTCAAGTCCCCTCAACATATACCTTTGTGGTGTGTGTGTGCTTTGTGTGTATATCTGTGTGTGTGTAGGTGTCTCTATGTGTTTCTGTTGTGTGTGTGTATGTGTCTCTGTAGTTGGGTGTATATGTGTGTGTGTTTGTGTGTCTCTCTGTGTGCATGTATCTGTGTGTGTGTGTGTGTGTGTGTGTGTGTGTATGGTGCTGGGGACTGAACTCATGACCTTGCACATGACAGGTATGTACTCTACAACTGACCTTCACCCCACTCTGACACAGGGTCTTCCTACATAGCCTGAGCTGATCTTGAACCTGGAATCCTTGCCCTCCTTCTGCAAGCCTCTCCCCGCCCCCCCCCCCCCCCGCCATCTCTACTTTCTGTGTGTCTTTATGGGCACAACTGATTAACAAGACACCATGGGTTAACTCATGCTTTATATTCTGGTCATGCTGTGTGGACCCATTTGCTCCTCCTCTATCCTGAACCAAAGCTTTCACTCATGAGGAAACAGAAGTTCAGGGACGTCAAGTGACTTGTCTAGAGGCACACAGCCAGGAAATGAAAGAGCTGGGATCTGAATCACTGTTAATTTGACCAGAAGGCACACTTTTCCCATGAAAGGGAAAAAGGCAGGGGTTTTCACTCATCTGCTCGACACAGTCCCAGAGAAGCTCAGTGACATCTTCAAAATAACACCGCAAGTCTGGATGAGCTGCTGAGATAAATAGGAGCCCTTGCCTGCAGCCATTTCCTCCCCACAGGAACTTCCCTTTTCCTTTCCCTTCCTCCAGGAAGCCTCCTGAGTATTCTTTGTTTTCCTTCACCACCGCATTGGGGATGTATTCCACTTACTGTGGTAGTAGAGGTGAGGCGGTGGGACAAGATGGGACACTGGTCCGTGGCAGTGACAGTCAGGGTATAGCGGCCGTGACTGATCTCATAGTCTAGTTCTTTGGCAGCAGTAATGACACCCTGGGGACACAGAAAGTTCAAGGGGAGAGGATAATGACATAACTCTATGGTTATATCAGATAGACTCTGACATCCTAGCCACAAATGCTGTGTCTGTGCCCGTGACAGACATCATCAATCGATTACAGCACCACTGAAGGCAGATAGGTCCTAGCCATGAAAGTTTTCTGTCCCCTCTCCCCCTGTCACTGGGTACTCCAGGTTTCCTTCTAGGCTCTATGTTTGCTCCTGATACCCTCTGATAATCACAAAACTTCCCACCACGCCCTGAAGAGGGGTTGCCCCCTCTCTGCCCCCAGCTGCTGACCGTGTGCTTGTTGATTCGGAAGGTATTGATGATGTTGCCTGCCACGATGGCATAGGTGACAGTGCCATTCGGCCCCTCATCCAGGTCCAGGGCCTGGACGGTGATGAGGCTGGCGTTGACTGTGTCTGGGCCCTCATCCAGCACCACCTCATAATGTGGCTGCTGGAACACAGGAGCGTTGTCATTCTCGTCCACGATAGTCACGTACACATGGGTGGTGGCCTGGAGAGAAGAATGTGGTCAAATGCCTTGGGCAGGAGGCCAGAGGGATCAAGATTGATTCAGCCTGCTGTTTTTTCCTGGATTAAACTCACTCGGTGCGATCCAGTGTAGGATCCCATAAAGGGAAGAAAAGAGGAGAGAACGGGTTGGGGAGGAAGTCACAGGCTGGTAGGAGAATGTGCAGAGGCTTTGTTAAAATCAAGTCAGGCAACTATTCAGGGCCAGGTTGGCACATGTCTCACCATTTCTATGTCTATGCTCATGGCAGACATCACCAATCAGTCGCAACACAGCTGAGGCCAGATACAAGCTTGAAATCCTTGTCAGCACAGTGACCCAATGATTAAAACTGGCATGTAGAGCTAGCCATGGTGTCAAACACCTATAATTCCAACACTTGGGAGATAGAGGCAGGAGGACTGAGGTCAGTCATGATTACATAGGGAGACACTGTTTCAAAGAAATTAACCCTGCAAACCCTCCAGGCATACAGGGTGAACTCCAGTAGCCCCCCACCCCCACCCCAATTCAGAGAACTTCCAGATAAGTTTATAAGAGGCAAGAACATGAGGTCTTCGGCCCAAGGTGTCACTAATAATAATAATGAAAACACATTTATAGTACTCTAAAGAGGGCAGACATTGGGCTTAGGTGACTTCACGGTGAGAATCTGTTGACCTCTGAAAGGTCAGATCCCTAGGACATGACTACTGTGAGAAGTCTCTGTGGTTCTGTGGTTGACGACGTCTAGCTGATGCTTGGGACCATGACCAGACCATGAACCATACTCAGCCAGTCACAACAGGAGGAATATTTTGCAGATGGCTGACTGGCTCTACACAATCCGTGTTCCCTGACTTCTATTTCTCTAGCTTCTCCCCGGGAGGCTGCTCCCGTGGCTCACCTTGCCTGCGACCATTGCTGTCTGCCTTCTGGAGTTGGCCAGTGCGGGGTTTCTGGAAGAAGACAGGAGTAGGGATGGAGGGAAGGGGGCAGCCTCCTTTTACCCTTCCACTGTCTTGGTTGGGGGAGTCTCCTGCTGGGGACCCTTCAAACTCTAGCTCTTTCTGGGATCCAATAATGTCACCTTCTTTATGA
The DNA here is from genome assembly GCA_019843815.1 of Montemys delectorum. NCBI lineage: Eukaryota > Metazoa > Chordata > Mammalia > Rodentia > Muridae > Montemys > Montemys delectorum. The sequence continues at coordinate 16,787 of JADRCD010206913.1, forward strand.
TTGCTGATATTGATCTTTGTCTTAGGTGGGTTTCTATTGCTGCAATTAATCAACATGGGGAGGAAAGGGTTTATTTGGCTTAAATTTTCCCTTCGTACTCATGAAGGGGAGTCAGGGCGGGAGCTCAAGTGTGGTCAAACGTTTTTCTGAACATACCTATACACATATATCAATGAGTACACTTCAGACACACCAGAAGAGGGCATTGGATCCCATTCCAGATAGTTGTGAGCCACCATGTGGGTGCTGGGATTTGAACTCAGGACCTCTGGAAGAGCAGTCAGTGCTCTTAAAGGCATTGGATCCCATTACAGATGGTTGTGAGCCACCATGTGGGTGCTGGGATTTGAACTCAGGACCTCTGGAAGAGCAGTCAGTGCTCTTAACCACCGAGCCATCTCTCCAGCCTGAGACTGTACTTCTGGTGGACCTTGCAGCCAACTTAATAATATGCCGTGAGACCATTTAAGACTACACAGGTAGCCTGCTGTCCTCAGCTTATGTTTGACCTGTCTTTAAGAGAACAACATAACCAGTCCTATTATGCCTTCAACTCCCCCATGCAACCAGCTTTTACAACCTAAGCTAACACATACACTTAACCTTAAATTATGTACTCTTTTATGCCCCTGACAGAATAGTGTTTGTGTGTGTGTGTGTGTGTGTGTGTGTGTGTTGTAGTAATCATTTGCTGAAAACAAGTAGCCCATCAGGTTAACAGCAATTTTAAGCAACAAATATCCCATAAATGTTGGAAGCAACATGTGGATATAAGTTGATAACATCTCTGTGGCTTGGAGTGATGTTCTGGTCTCCTGAGTAATATTTTCCCTCATAAAGCTCTGTTAAAGAATCTCTCCTCCCCCTTTCTCCCTCTTGGTCTTGGACTGTCTCTCTCTCTCTCTCTCTCTCTCTCTCTCTCTCTCTCTCTCTCTCTCCCTCTCTCTCGGTCTTGGACACATTTGTTCCTTTTATTTATTTCATATATATGTCGCTCTCTTCAGACACACCAGAAGAGGGCATCAGATCCCATTACAGATGGTTGTGAGAATTGAACTTAGGACCTCTGGAAAAGCAGTCGGTGCTCTTAGCTGCTGAGCCATCTCTCTAGCCCAGAATCTCTCACTCTTATGTCATGTTTTTTTGTGTTCTTCAATAAATACAGAACAAACTCTCTCTTAGGGAGAGATACAGAGAAAGACACAGGTCTCTCTGTCTCTGTCTCTCTCTCCCACATACACATCCATACATAGAGAGAGAGACACACAGAGCAGGTAGACACAGACAGACAAAACACACAGGCATAACAGATAGGCAACAGGGACTAACCAGACACATACCAGACAGACAAAACAGACCAACAACCACAACTACAGACAGACAGAAAACACACAGAGAGAAGTGGAAAATTGAAACTTGAGCTCTCTCTTGGTCAACTACTTCAAAAGCAAGATTCTTTCTCATCCCTTAATGCGATACAGACACAGTTGTATACTCCTGTGATGTCTTTAGTGTGTAATCAGTGCACTCAACCAGGAACCCAAAGGCAGGAACTGAAGCAGAGACCATGGAGGAACGCTCCTTATCGGTTTACACAGCCCAGACCCACCTACCCAGGCATGGTGCCACCCACTGTGGGCTGGGTTCTTCCACATTGACCAGCAATCAAGAAGATGCCCCACAGACTTGCCTACAGGCCGTCTGACGGAGGCAATCCCTCAGCTGAGGTGGCCTCTTCCCAGAAGACTCTAGCTTGTGTCAAGCTGACAGGAAGCTAACCAGGACAGCTGTCAACTTGAAAGGGTCTGGGATCATGGAGGAGACAAGCGTCTGGTGTGTCTGTGAGAGCTTCTATACTGGGTTGAGGTGGGAGAGCCCATCCTACTGTGGGCCACGCCGGTCAATGAGTTGGGGTCCTGGCTGACTAATAGAGAGAAAGAAAGCTGAGTATCTCTCTCCTCTCTCTCCTCTTTCTCCTCTTCTCTCTCCTCTCTCTCTCCCCCATCATCTCCTCTTTCTCTCTCCTCTCTCCCCTTCTCTCTCCTCTCTCTCTCCTCCATCATCTCCTCTTTATCTCTCCTCTCTCTCCCCTCTCTCTCCTCTCTCTCTCCCCTCTCCTCTCTCTCTCTCTCCCCTCTCCTCTCTCTCTCCCCCTCTCCTCTCTCTCCTCTCCCCCCCACTCTGATTCTGGACGGTGGCTACAATATGACCATTTGCCTTACCTTCTACTGTCACGACAAAATGATATAATAATAATAATAATAATAACAACAACAACAACAACAACAATAACAACAATAACAATAATATGTTAAACACCTTAAGCCCTTGCACACATTTCCAGCTGCCTTACTCTCTCCGCATTTAATCTCTTCTTCGCCATGAAGGGCTGTGAGTAGTGAGCTACAATAAACCCTACCATGCTTAAGTTCCTCTTGCCAGACATCCCGTTACAGCAACAAGGACCGTCCCTAACATATCGCCGTTCCCTCATACATCACATTGGCTGTGTCTGCTGCTCTCTAGATGCTCGGCTAGTCCCCTCTGAAGAGTCCCTCCATTAAACCTCTGAGTCACGCCTCTTCTTCATACACCACAGTCCTCCTGCAGGGACCCCGGCCGAAGCAAGCCCCTCGCTCTGGTTTGAATATGAAGGTGACAGAATCTTTGAGAAGTGGGGGCCAAGCTGGAAGGAGAGGTTTACTGGGGGTGTGCGCTCCTCTCTCGAGCTTCCTGTCTACTATGAGACGGGGAACCTACAACACATCCTCCTACCGCCATGATGTTCTGCTCAAGTACTTGTGACCAAGCAACCACAGACAGAGCCTCTGAAACAGTAAACAGAGCACACTGTTCTCCTTTAGGTTGTTATCTCCGGTGACGTGTGTGTGTGTGTGTGTGTGTGTGTGTGTGTGGGCGCGTGTGCGTGTGTGTGTGTGTGTGTGTGTGCGCGCGCGTGCGCGTGTGCGTGTGTGTGCGCGTGCGCGTGTGTGCGCGTGTGCGTGTGTGCGCGTGTGCGTGTGTGCGCGCGTGTGTGTGCGCGTGTGCGTGTGTGTGTGTGCGCGTGTGCGTGTGTGTGTGTGTGCGCGCGTGCACGTGTGCGTGTGTGTGTGTGTGTGCGCGCGTGCGCGTGTGTGTGCGCGCGTGTGTGTGTGCGCGCGTGCGCGTGTGTGTGTGTGTGTGTGCGCGTGTGCGTGTGCGTGTGTGCGCGCGTGTGTGTGTGCGCGTGTGCGTGTGCGTGTGTGTGCGCGCGCGCGCGCACATATGCATGCATGCACATGCATGTTTCAAGAGTGTGTGGAGGACAGAAGTTCCCAGTAGTTCTCTATCTTAATTATGTTTTAACACTGAAACTAAATATTTATTTATTTATTTCATGAATTGGACCCCGGGTTCTGAACACTCTAAGCACATACCCTGCTACGGAGCTATGTCATTGGCCCTAAGAAACTTCTGTTTTAGCCATCACATTTACAGGGGCCAGCAAGATGTCTCAGCAGAAAAGGGTACCTGCTGCCATGCTCTACTGACCTGGGTTCGATCCTTGGGATGCACATGGTAGAAAAAGATCCAAGTCCTACAAGTTGTCCTCTTACCTCCACACGTGTGCTATGGTATGCGGGTGTGACTCTCCCAATAAATAATAAATAAATAAATAAATAATAAAAAAAATTAAAAATACCCTAAGCCCTTGGACATATTTCCTGTTATCAGTGGTTGGGGTCTTAATTGAAATACATAATTAGCAATAAAATATCAAAAGTTGGATGACTTTAGAAGTTAGCGTGCAAAGCAGATGCTTTTCCATTTTTTCCTTCTTGTGTGTTTAGATATCTAAAACAAAGATGCCCGGGGCTCTTAACCACTGAGCCAACCACTCAAGCCCCTCCACCTTATTTCCTGACGCATGGTCTCTCATTCAACCTGGTGCTCACTGATTAGGTCAGAGAGCCCAAGGATTCTGTCATCTCTACGTCCCTAGTGCTGGGATTATAGGCACAGGCCACCACGTTCCACTTTTTTTTTTTTTAGTTTTTTTTTTCGAGACAAGGTTTCTCTGTGTAGCCCTGGCTGTTCTGGAGCTCACTCTGTAGACCAGGCTGGCCTCGAACTCAGAAATCCTCCTGCCTCTGCCTCCCAAGTGCTGGGATTAAAGGCGTGTATCACCACGGCCCAGCCACGTTCTACTTCTTATGGGGGCCCATTTAGGTCCTCACACTTGCCTGGGAAGCTCTTCACCAGCTGGGCCATCTGCCCGGCCTTCCGTCAGTCTCAGCTATACAAAAGTAACGAAGAACACTGTGATTAGGGGCTACTGTGAAAGACTGAGGCTAGGAGAACTTCAGAGATGGCTGGGTGACAGAGAGAGAGAGAGAGAGAGAGAGACAGAGACAGAGAGACAGAGAGACAGAGAGACAGAGACAGAGATAGACAGAGAGAGAAACAGAGAGGGCGTGAGCAGGTCTTTACCAAGGACAGATGGAAAACAGGGAGTATAGAGAGTGTAATCGGAGCAGGCCAGTGGTGGCGCACACCTTTAATCCCAGCACTCGGGAGGCAGAGGCAGGTGGATTTCTGAGTTTGAGGCCAGCCTGGTCTACAGAGTGAGTTTCAGGACAGCCAGAGCTATACAGAGAAACCCTGTCTTGAAAAACAAAAACAAAACCAAAAACAAACAAAAAAAAAGTGTAATCGGCCAACATGGCTGAAACTTTGTTCTTTGTTCTGCTTGGCCCCGCAGCTAGCTGCACAGCGATGGAAAGGTCTCTGGGCTTAAGAAGGTGGTCACTGCCCCTGAGGAGGTGGTGACTCTCTGGATCTTGGTGACAGGGGCTTTGAAGGCCTGTTTCCAAAGTGGGCACGGCCAGTAGCCTTGAGAAGGAGCTGTGTGACATTAAAGTGTGACATTGCCCTCTCTCTGGGCCTTTACTGTCTGTGAATAAGGGACCTGCCTTGGCCTTAAAATTCCTTCTAATGCAGACATTCTGGGGCTCAGTCTCCTTGCCGGTGGTTCTGCGGACTGAACCCCGCTGTTAGACACATGCTACTTGGGTCTCAGAGTCCCTGAGGAGTCTTCAGGGAGGCAGCACAGATGGGGGAGGGGGCAGCGGACTGGCTCAACCGGTCTAGGCACTTGTCACCAAATCTTACCACCTGACATCAATCTCTGGGACCTAGATGGTAGAATGAGAGAGAGAGAGAGAGAGAGAGAGAGAGAGAGAGAGAGAGAGAACCGACTTCTGCCATTGCCTTCTGTCCTCCACCAGCTTGCTGTGGCGTGCAAGAACCTACATAGGTATGAATACACACGCAGAGTAAATTAATGAATGGATAAATAAACACGTGTAAGTGATAGTAAGCATTTGAGGGGGAGGGAGCCCTGTGCTAACACTTCTTACTGGGGTGGAGAAAGACCTCGAACTGAGTCCACTGGAGTAGGCTGGACACTACAACAGCCTTAGCAACCTTTCCAGGCAGGAAATCCCTTCAAAACTTCTCCCATGCCCTCTGCAGTTCAGGTGGGTTTTGACATCTCGCTTGGTAAATGCATGGTGCTGTGTGACCCCACAGTGACCATCAGGGAAGGCCGACATGTTCCCCTTGTGTTCTGCACGGTCATGGTGACAGCTATTAGCATTCGCCTCCTTCCTCTTCAGCTTGAGCCCCATGCTGCCCCAAGTCCCCGCGGCCACCACTGAGGGACAAGAACACCAGCTGCAAAGACAGGTTGGAGTCCAACCTCCTCATGGCCGGTGTCCCACACTCCTTGACGATTCCCTGACCATCGCTCAGGCTGCTGGGGCTGGGGGGAAGTCGGGGGCTCGAACGGGACTGCCCCCCACTCCCATGTCTGGTTCTGCATTCCCCCTCTGATTTCATTGGCTTCCGAGCAGAGGAGGAGGAGGAAGTTGGACCTCCATAGCCTGCCCTGCTTTTCAGGAGGGGTTTGAGGTTTGCTGGGCCAGGCCCACAGCTTGGGCAATGCCTGTGCCTTCCCTGTGGTGCAACCCAAGGATGTTCAGGGCTGGGGGAGTGTGTCAGGGGGAGGAAGGGCCAGGGTGGGGGAGGTGCTCTGCTCTTCCCTGGAAGGGCTCTCCAGAGAGTAGGTGGGGTGGGAATGGAGTCTAGTGTCTACCTCATCTCTGCTGTCTTGGCTGCTCTCTGGCAAAAGAGAATATTCTTCGTTCTGTCACCAAGAAGGACCCAAAGCTCTCACTGGATGGGGTCCCAAGGTCAGGTTGACACTCAGGGACCCGACTTATGTTTTGGCAGCTTTGGAGGTCCTCATGCCATGGCATTTGCTAGCTTTAGGCATACCAAGACTGTGTACGGTCACCTAATGATAAGAGGACAGACTATCATCTTTCTGAGGTAGCCTTCCTTACCCAGTAGACAGAGTAGATGTGCCCACAGACCCTGTGAGAGGCCATCCATATCATCCACAATGTATAGCTACCAGTCCCCCCTCCCCGCCCCCAGCCTGATCCCTGACACTGTACTTGGTCTGTCCTCT
>JADRCD010206913.1:23700-35154 GCA_019843815.1 Montemys delectorum
GTTCTCATGCATAGACACATACATACATACATGTATACACATGAGCACACACACACACACACACTATATATATATATATATATATATATATACATATATATATATGTATATATATGTGTAAAATATTCTAGGGTTCTCATGCATATACACACATACACATGTACACACATGAGCACACACACATATATCTTCTGGAGTTCTCATGAATATATATGTACACACACACACACACACACACACGCACACATACACACTGGTGGGAGGCCACGGTCCTCAAAACTCAGTATGTTTGGGAAGGCAGGAGAATTCAGGTAAGAAATTAACTGATTCCTATCTCAGATCTGGTCTTGTGGCTGAAGGAAACCCTGACAGAAAGGGGTGGGGTGGGGTGGTGTGGGGGGTGGGTCCGAGGTCAGGCCAGGAAAGAACAGAGCGGAGCAAGCTCTAAGAGATCACAGGTACACGGATGAGTGTCGACACTTATAAGGGCCAGGAGGACAGCAAGGGAGTGAATCTATAGTGGGGCCATGGAGGTGCCTTTCTGCAATCCCAGGATGCAGTAGGCTGAGGTAGTAGAATCTTGAGGCCAGCCTGAGCTACATGGCAACATCCTGCCTCAAAAAGCTAACACATTAAAAAAACCACAAACGAAACTCCACCCAAACAAAACAATACAAACTGCAGGGGGAAAAAACCAAAACTCCATGTAAATTGAAAACAAAATACCAACAAGACAGAACCAAGGGAGTCAATGAATAACTGCATAGCAGTGGGTAAAGCCCTCGGGGGAAGAGGCTAAGAGGATTCCATGGGACACACCAACAGATGCAGAAGCTGTCCTGAGGCTGGGAAGTTCTGGGCTTACGCACACCCTGCCTGTGTTTCGGGTGTGTTGGCCGGTGGGCATAATTGTACCAGGTGTATCAGCTGCAGTGCACACAAGTGCAGAATGGGCCAAACTTCCTTCCACTTGTCAAACTCATTGCAGACAGCAGATTTCCCTTATCCATCCACCAGCCCACCCATCTACCTTGGGCTGCTGGAGCACAGAGAGCCAAAGATCCTGCTTCCAGACTAGGAGAACCGCAAGGCAAGCTGGGTTAGACTTGGATCCACTCTTTAGTATGCACGGCCCTCACGATCTCTGAAAAGCACCGAGACTTATAGAGGGAAGTGGCTGTTTGGACACTTGCCATTTCTAATCTGCAACTCCAGCCCGTCCCCACCCCCATCCCTGGGCCCTGGAGACGCTGTACCGCCCGCCGCCCCTCGGGGGCGCTGCTGGGCGGGGAGCGCGCTCGCTCGGCCACCGGACTCGCAGTAGGCTCAGCATTCACTCTAGCAAAGCGGTGTGTACAGCCGGCTCCCTGGGCTCCCGGAGCCCCCGCTTGCTCCAACCGCGCTCCAGCAGTCTGCTTCTGCTCTTGCCCGGCTCGACGGCGACATGGGTGTCCCCACGGTCCCAGAGGCCAGCAGCCCGCGCTGGGGAACCCTGGTCCTCGCTATTTTCCTGGCTGCATCCAGAGGTAAGATCCACAGGCGGTGGGCTGCTAGGGAGAGCCCCAGGGAGTACAGCCCGGTAGGGTAGGGGGGACTCAGGCAGGATGGGAGTGCCCTGAATCCCCTCAGCCTGCCATAACCTCCACCCTACTGCCGCTGCTGCTCCTCCTCCGCTGGGACAGCCCAGCAGGGTGCAGTGGTGTCTCCATCCTTCATCAGGAACATCTGTAATTGCTAACAGCTGCCAAAACAGCAGGCATGGGTGTCCCTTGGGGACTGCCTGCCAGACACTTCCTTGACTAGAGAGCCCAGAGCAGGGACCATGAAGTGCACGAGAGGGACAGGATGAGAATTTCTCCGTTCCTATAGTGGTTGCTGACTGGATTTTGACACCCGGGGCATCTCCCTGCCTTCTGGCACCAGAGTCTGAGAGGACTTAGGGGGTGTGGTGCTGTGACCCAGTATCCTATCCACCTTGACACTCCTTCGTGAGTCTTGATGGACACTCCCAAATGTTTGTCACCTGCTCTGTACTGAGTGTCTGATGACCTGTTCGAGGGGTCAGTGGGTTCCTGTCGTTTAACCAGATTGCAGCTGAGTAGCCAATATGGATCACTTAGGAGGGATACGGGACCCTCCCCTGAACCCAGCAGCCAGTTCTTGCTAGAGGCTTGGATAACTCCACAGCACAGACACAGAAGACCCACACAGGGAGACGACACTTCCAAAGTCCGGACTCAATTTGTACATTGTCCCTGAACACAGCAGTTTCCCAGAGCCCGATCATCCTTATTTGTGCGGAGCAGAAGATCTCAAAGAAAAAGGGGGTACCCTGAGAGTTGCCCAACCAGTTGACAGGTGCGGTCCCCTGAGACTGCCTGCCTGACACTTCCCTGCTCAGAACCCAGGGCACGAGCAGCTCCTGCGAGGCGGGAGAGAGGAAGGGTCCAGGGACAACGTCAATTATGGAGGGAGTCATCATTGTCAGGGCAGAGATGGAGGGCTCAGCTCCGCAGAGGGAGCCAATGGTTGCATTGGAAAAGGAAGGAGAGGGCTAAGGGGTTGAAAGGGAGGAGAGACGGGAACTAACTCCTTATCAACACTGGGAGGCTGGCCTGGACCCCTGATAAGAATGAAGGCGCCCACGCCCTACAGACAGAAGACTGAAGCCCTGGCCTGCATGTCCCTTACCGCTGGAAGGGAGCTCCTGCAGCAGGGACGGGGCTGGTGATACAGGCCGCAGATGTTTCACTCCCAACACCAAGGCTCCTCACTGGGCATAGCTTCTAAGAACAGAGAAGGATGGCAGCAGGCAGAAAGGCCAGGTTGGTCTCTACCTCAGGCTACTCTCCTCCCCAGTGACTCTATGAGGCCTCTTTGCCTCTTCCCTACCCTTACTAGAATGGGATGCTTTGGGGTCAGCAGCCCCAATTTGGGAAACTAAAGTCCTAGCACTTCGGAGCAGAGGGTCTGGGGACACAGCTGCAGAACACCCAACAGCAGAGAAGGCTCTGAGGGGAGCTGGGAATCCTCATCCTACTGTGTCTCTTGTCTCTTGTACCCTGAAGATTGCTCAGCCCACTGCATTTGCCTACTACAACTGCTTGGTGAGCTGAAAACCACCTCCCTTCAGCTCGGGGAAGGTAATTAGGGATCCCGGAGGCTTTCGGGAAAGAAACAAGAGGGAACTTTTAGCCTGGGGCCGCTCTGACCTCGGCACTGGCTATGTATACTATAAGTCATAACTCACAGCTTCCTTCTCTTTCCTGTAGCAGACCTGATCAGGAGGTGAGTGGGGGGGCCTGAAAACAGTTCCCCCTCCATCAGCATTGGGGCTGGAAAGAATTGTATTTGGAAAGAATTGTATTTGGGAGAGGGTGAGAAAGGAGTGTGGGGGACTTCAAACAGAGCTTAGGAGGCACTTGAGGTACACGGGAACACACTCCTTTCCTGCCCTGATGTGGGCTGATGGGGGGAGGGGTTCCCTTTGGAACCTCTTCCCCACAGGTGTCCCTAAGATATGAGGAAGTTACTACCCTGCCTGTCCTTAGTGTGACCCAGGAGCTCCATTCACGTGAGAGCTCTGGTGTCCCAGAGAGGAGCAGCTGTCTTCCCCTTCTTGGTAAACAAGCCTGCAAGGCCCTGTTGAGTAAACTCCGTGCTGAAAGCCTCTCAACCGGCTGTGGTCAGCTCTTAGGAAATCCTTAAGCCCGGCCCAGTAGCCTGAGGCTAGTGATGGGCGGTAACATGGGATGCCCAGGGGCCAGAAACCGAAGGAAGGAGGGCAGAGCTGGGAGGCTACAAAGCTCCCCCCCCCCCCCCCCCCCCCCTCCGGATGTGGGGAAGTTAAAGGAATCACTTCTGTATGTTCCCGAGTAAGCAGGAAAAACAGAGGGTTCACAGGGCCTATTGGTACTGACGGAGCCTGGTGTATTGAACTTGAGGTCCTAAGATCAAAGGCAACTATTGCCCAGGACCAGTGGCCTTGCCAGAAATTAGTACTGGCTTCTCATACCTATGGATTCTTTTGTAAAGTCTGGTTAGGCCATGGCCTTCCTAGTGTCTGGTGTCTATCTGCATCTCAGCGCTTCCTTCGCTCCAGCTTAACCGTTTCATAGTTAGACCTGGGTTCAAATCTCAGCTGACCATCTGTGAGCTGGGCAAGCTTCTCGGCATCCCTGGTCTAGCGTCCGTCTGTAATTTAGGGAGGCATCCTGTCTCCCCCTAAACACAGCTATGTGGAGCAGATGGGCAAGACTTGCCATGGTGCCTGGTTCTTGGGATGCTGGTTGTCCATCATCTCCTGGTTTCTGGGGACTTCATACCAGTGGCCTTCCATCTGAGCTTTTGCTGCCTGCAGAGCCCTGATGAGTGCCCGGGACTTAAGAGCCATGAGAAATATCATTGGGAATGCATGTTTCCAGAGTCCTAGAATCTAAAGGATGCCCAGGCGGTTCTAGCTACCCTTTGGGGTGCCTGGAGGTTCTCCTCCTAAGCCTCCTACATAAGAGGCCATCACGGCCAGCCTGGCCTAGATGTGCTTATTTGTGTGTGTGTGTCTGTGGCGGGGGGGGGGGGGGGGGGTTCGCTCCCCTCCTATCTCCATAGTCAGACTAGTAACTGTTGACCACCTCCAGAGGGAAGCCAGGGATGCCGTGCTCCCAACTGGTCACTCAGCGATGAGCTTGCGGCTTTTATGCTACCAGAGAAGCCCGCCCTGTAGCTTTTGTATAGAGGGTGTCCGCTTCCAAGGGGACCCCGGGTCAGCTACTCCCTCATCATGGGTCTCCGAGCCCACACTTCCCCCAGCTGAGCAGGGAGCAGGCTGAGTGAAGAGGTTACAGCTAGCTAGCTGTTGCTCTCCCAGAAGAAGAGGAGGAGGAGAAAGAGTAGGAGGAGGGTAATTCCCCTCGGTGCATTCTGGGTTCATTTGCTTATCACCCTTTCAAAGTATCTGCTGAATACTACTTGTTTTTTTTCCTTTAGATCTATACTTTTCTCTAAAGTAAAAAAAAATTTAAAGGAAATTTTAAATCTGTGTCACAAGTGGAAAATTGGTGTCATTGGCCACAAATGGAACATATAAAAGAGCACTGTCAGCAAGCCAAATCAAGGAATTAAATATTAAGCTGGAAACTTAGCCTGGACAAGGTTCAGCATGTAAAACCCGTTGCTGTCTCTTATAGAAATAAATAAAGTAAAAATTTTTTTTTTTTAAAAAGGACATTTTGGAGGGAGTGCCATCAACTAGGACTTTCTTTTTGATATAATCAGAGCTGAGAGAATACTGAAATGGGAACAGCCCCCCTCTCTTTACGATTCAATGTTATTTAATGTAAAATCAAAAGCAAAACTACTTGAGTTATTACGGCTGCCAGGCAAGCTGAGCCCTCATTGGCCAGGTCAGCTGTCCATCTGTGGGAAGGAGGCGGAGCCAGTTTCTGGTTCCCTCTAGTCTCTGGAGAAAGCGGCTGCTTCCCTCCCTCAGGCTGGGTCTGTGAGACTCTAGACAGCTTTCTTTTGTGCTTTGGTGTCCTAACCCAAACACCTATTTCTCGGGCTTGGGAATTCATTAAATAAACAAGCCTATGGCTGCGTGCTAAGAACACGACTACTAAGTGAGCCTCTTGCATGGATGGAATCAAATCTTAGGAAGTCTCCCTGGTCTGACCCCTGAGGATCTGTTTGAAGTGGCAGTGGGATTGAGTTCTCCTCTGAGAGATCTCGAGAGTCTCAGAATCCTCCAGAGGAGCCTCCCCCACCCCAACCCCCATGCTCCCCACCTAAGGCCCTGGCCCACTGCCCAGGCCCTCGCCAGGAGGCTCAGTGGCTAGGGGCTCTACTGGATGCCTGCCGGTTTCCCCAGAAGCTGGAAGTGTGGCTTCCTCCCATAGAGCCCTACTTCCCCTTCCCACCCTCCTTCGTCTATATGAATGGACACTTCCGGCTGGGGCAGGGATCAATAAACACATCTGAGATACCCTTTGTCCTCATTAGTCCAAAAGCCTCCACACAGACCTGCTGGCTTCAGCCTGCAACCTTCACCCTGGGGGCATTTCCTCTGGGTTTTGATTGGCCCCTGCCTCTGTCTTCCCTCTGGACTTTACATCTTGATAAAGATATAAAGTCCAGCTTTTCCCTTCAAGCACCTGGACAGCATCCTGGGAAACAGGGCCCGTGAGTTGGGACCTGTTCCCGGGCCTGGAAGGCCAGAGACCCATCTTTTTCTTTCATTAAGTGTGAGGCCTGTAACAGCAGACAGTCAAATAATTGTTTACTTGACAGACCTCAGCTGTCTGGGTGGGGCCTCTCTGGCTGGACCAATCGAGCCGGGACCCACCTCCAAAATCTGGTGTGTTGCCTTGGTGACTGTGGGTAAAGCTAGCACGCCTGTCAAGGAAAACACTACTAAAGACTGTCCACAACCGCCCCCCCCCCCAACACACACACACACCCATCCCCTGTATGCCCACAGAGCCTGATGTGTGGCGAGTCACCAAAACAAGGCCAGGGAGGATGCCCAGTAAGAGTTCCTTTGAAACTTTCCCCAGAGGTTATGTGCTACCTGTAGCCAGCACCATGACTGGATGATTCCCCTCAAGGAGCTCTGAGCTTCACAGCCTGTGCCTCCTTGAGCTAAGTATCGGTGGAATGAAAGAATGTTTTGGTTTGGGTCTGAGGAGCAGAAAGGATAGGTGTAGCTCTGAATGTAGGGGTCAGCTCAGGGTCAACTCCTCTCCGAAGAGCTGAAAAATGAAATGTTAGCTCCACCCCCCCCCCCCCTTAGGGGATCGGGGTTGTAGGGAGAGCTCTTTCCATCTGCCTGCTGGTTGAAAGTGTGGGTTCCCCGTTGAGCTACAGGGTAGGGTGTGGGGTGGTTGGGTGGTGGGGGTGTGGGGAGGGTGTGGTCTCAACCAAGTCACTATTTCTCCAGTCAGTTTTATCTTTAAAGTGAAGATGAGGCATAGCATGGCACATCCACGTATAATCCCAGTGCTGGGGACTCAGAAGCAGGAGGATCACAAGTTCAAGACCAGCCGGGGCTCCGGCCTTCAGCCTTTGCCCCGGGGCACTTCCTCTGTGTTTTAAACCAGGCAAAAGGCTCAAAAATCAAAAACCAACCAATTAACCCCTAAAACCCAACAAAAGTATAATAATAATAATAATAATAATAATAATAATAATAATAATAATATTTTAAAACAAAAATATATGGATAGGGGGTTATACCTACATCAGGATAAAGTATCTAACATATCAGAAATGAATCTGAGTGGCCTGGAAAGATGGCTTGGGGTTAAGAGCACTTGCCGCTTTTCCAGAGGACCTGGGTTTGGTTCCCAGCATCCTCCACGTCAGGTGGCCCACAGCTGTCTGTAATTCCAGCTCCAGGAGCTCTGACACTTCGGGCCTCCGTGTGCATTCATACGCCTGAGAGCGGCACTCAAGGGCTTCAGGACTTGGGACTCCCTTATCTGCAGATGAAGAGTAAATTGGCCCAGAGGGTGGGATCTGCATAGGCTCATGTACTTAAGGGCCAGCGTCGGAGGACCCCGGGGGCCCAGGAACCTTGCTGTTTAGGATGGATGGAGTCCAGTCCCCAGATCTGGAATTTTCCTGGCTCACAGCTTCCCTCCTGCAGGTGTAGGTCTTACTGGCAAGTAGGGCCAGGTGAAAGCAGGGGTCTTGTCCCCAAGGGCAGTGCTCTTCGCTGGTACTTGCTCAGGCCAGTGTTGGGGATATTTTCCTGTCCCCTGTAAACTTGGCTATCCTAGAGCCAGGGGCCTTCCTCCCCACCCACTTTCCTGGCCTCCTGGACAATGACCCAGGTGGCCTAAGGGATCAGCTGCTGACAATGAGCTACATCCTCCCGCCAAGTAATTATAATTCCAGCCAGGCTGCATGCTGCCCAACAGTGTGTGTGTGTGTGTGTGTGTGTGTGTGTGTGTGTGTGTGTGTGTGTGTATGCATGCCTGTGCACTGTTTTCCTTAACCCTGTGCCTGGAGTATCCACCTAGGGACAGGTTGCTCTGAGCCTCAGACATAAGGGATGCTTCTCACCCTCCTGTTCTCCTTCAGAACAAACCCCATGTCTTTTCTGCCCACTCATAGGCCTCTAAGCCTAACATCTGAGATTCCAACCCAACCCCAATCCAATCCAAGGACAGCTTCCCCTTCCCTCTAACTCAGGAAGAGGTATTGGGGAATGGAAGTGAGTGTGGGCAGTGGGGATGGAGCCATGCCCCCTCTCCTGCTCTCTCCATGGTCCCTTGACAAGGAAATGGGACTGGATCCCTTCCCCCTGCTCTGGTGCAGACCTGAGCTTGAAACACCATTGCTTGGGCTCTGAGGACTCTCAGCTTGGCACCCCACCCCCCAAGCCCCCAGTTCAGGAGACACTACCTGTGAGTCCCACTTTGTTCCTGCCTTTGGTGCTAAGCATCTTGCCCCTTGTTGCCCTTACCCGCTGCAGGCCTGTAGCAGTGGCTTCTGATTTGCCTGCCCTCCTGACAGCCCCCAGGGCCTGTGCGCTGATGGAACTAAATTTGGCTGCAAGGATGGTGGTGGGTCTCAGGCAGGAGCCGTTGAACAGAGGAGAGAGGGGGCTGGGATATAGCTGGCCAATGGCTGCAGGGATAGGGTAGAGATATTGCCACTCTTTGTGGGCCGGTTCTTTCTGTAGATGTCTAGGAAGCCCCTTTCCCTAGGGAGCGCTAGGTAGTCTCTGTTAGAGCCATGGTTTACTGACCATATCCAGTCCATACAGGCCTGTAAGGGAACCTCCAGCTGACGTGGACAAAGCCAGCTACTTGCTGTCTCAAAGAGAAGCTGGGAGTCAAGTTGTTCACATCACATCCACATTTAAAAATATTTTATGTGTCTGGAAAGTTTTGCTAGAGTACATGTCTGTGCGCCATGTGTGCCAGCTTCATGTCTAAGGAGGCCAGAAGAGGGCATCGAGGAGCCCTTGGAACTGGACTTAGAGACAGCTGTGAGCCACCACGTGGGTGCTGGGAATTCAACTCAAGTCCTCCAGAAGAGCAGCCAAGTGCTTTTAATCATTGAGCCAACACCCCGAGCCACAAATCCTTACCTTTTCAAGTCAGCAACCCCACAAAACAAAGGGGAAAAAACCCCCTATATTAAGGGTCAGATGCAAGGTCTGAAGGCTGGAAGGGCTCTGGGGGCTTCCATGGCAACGGTATGCATGCCGGGGTTGAAGTCGGACTCAGTGGTCCCTTGCTGTGGGATGGTGAGCAAGCTGCTTTACTCTATGGACTTGGTCTCCTCATTACTGAAATAGGAAGGCTCCAACCCTACTCTCTCTGGCTGTCGCATGCACCACACACCCCTGGACATCCTTGCATCTCACATTTCTGGGAAGCCTGTTTTTCTTGAGGTTACTATGGTTCAGGCCCTGACTGCAGACCCGCTGCAACTTCAGCCAAACCACTTTCCCTTCCTGGGCCTGTCACTGCCTGAAAAGGAGATCGTATCTCTCACCAAAGATGGTCTGAAATCTCTGCTCACCTTGGCAACAACATTCCAGAAATCTCTTCTGTGTGTAAGAAGAGCTGGTGGCTGGCTCTGGCATGCCTGTCTTCCTTACTTTGTAGGCCTAAAACTCTGCTCCTCCAGGCACTCTTTGGGGCCACTCTTTGTCCCCTTCCCAACTCTAACACACACACACAAGCCCTCTAGTACTAGATCATCAGCTGTTACTAGTCATTCATATTTTTGTGACAAAGAGTTTGAAGCTAGCATCTCCGTTCCATTGGATTCGGGTGTTTCTTGAATTGCAGAGAGAATACTTTTTTTTTTAGGACAGTCATGCGAATGATTCCTGCCCTGGCTGTGACACCCACCGGCCTCCCTTGATGTTTTTTATTTGTGTCTTCTGTTGAGTCTGAGGCTCAACCTAGTGACTCACTATCATTGGACTCCAGCGCTGCCTGCTCCAACTCCAAAAGCCACACCGGGCTGCCGCTCTTTGCATTCGACCAAGCTGTCAGAGCTTTAGTGGGGGTTCCCAGCCAGGCTCCAAGGGTCCTGGGCTCTGAGGCAGGAAGGAAGCATCAGAGGAGGAGATCTAGTTGGTATTTCAGCATGGGGCAGTCAAAAGAGTGTATACTCAATACACGTAGGGCGTGTATGTGTGTGTTGTGTGTGTGTGTGTGCATATATATGACTCTCACACATGTGCAGTCATGTGTATGGCGGTCAGAGGACAACCTCAGCTGCCTTGTTGGACTTTTAAAACATTTATGTATTTATTTTGTGTGTGGGTGCATGTGTACAATTCATGGCATGCGTGTGGAGGCAAACTTGCAGGAATCGGTTCTCTCCTTCCACCATGTGGATCGAACTCAGGTCATTAGGCCTGGTGGCAGGTGTCCTGTCTACCTTTTCAGACAGTGGGATGGTTTGTATATGCTTGGCCCAGGGAGTGGCACTATTAGGGGGTGCGGCCTTGTTGGAGTAGGTGTGTCACCGTGGGTGTGGGCTTTAAGGCCCTCACCCTAGCTGCCTGGAGGTCAGTATTCTCCTAGCAGCCTTCAGATGAAGATGTAGAACTCTCAGCTCCTGCTGCACCATGCCTGCCTGGATGCTGCCGTGTGTTCCTGCCTTGCTGATAATGGACTGAACCTCTGACCCGTAAGGCAGCCCCAGTTAAATGTTGTCTGCAAGCTGCCTTGGTCACAGTGTCTGTTCACAGCAGTAAAACCCTAATTAAGACAGACAGGGTCTCTCATTTACCAAGTCTATCTAGATGGTCGGTGAGTTCTAGGCACCCACCTGCTTCTTCCTCCCAACTCACCATCACCGGGGTTACAGGCCTGTCCTAACATGCCCAGAATTTTACCTGGGTTCTGAGGGTCCAAGCTTGGATCCTCAAGGTTTTGAGGCAGGCATTTCTCTGACTGAGCTATGACCCGGACCCTCCATTCGTAATCTCTTTGTATTTTAAACCTTTTCCCTATCTGTTAGGCCTCCTGCAGCCCCTGCAATGTAAGTTGAAACTAAAGCAACGCTGAACTGTAGCGACCAGAGCCCTCGGCATCCCCACCTCTCCTCCCCTCCACCCTGTACTGTTAATATCTTTCTTCTTACGCGTGGGGGAGGTGGGGGAGGGGGAGGGGGAGGGGTTGGGAGGGAAGAAAACAGGCTCATGCGGTTAGTTAGAGGGAATGGGGTGTCCAGCTCATATTCCAGTCTCTAAAGAGTGGACTTGGGCTGGGGATATGGCTCAGCGGGTGGAGTGCTTCCCCAGCGTGCACAGAGTCCTAGGTTTGAGATTCTGTGCCCTTTAAACTGGGTTGCAGGCCCGTATGCATAATCTCAGCTCTTGAGAGGTAGAGACAAGGAGATCAGTTCAGCGTCATCTTCAGCTACATAGTGTGTTTGGGGCTAACGTGAGATACAGGAGACTTTGTCTTTTAAAAAAAAAAAAAA
>JADRCD010206914.1:0-39968 GCA_019843815.1 Montemys delectorum
TGTACTCAGTTCAATGAATGGCTGTGAGTCTCTACATCTGTATTAGTCAGGTATTGTCAGAGCCTCTCAGGAGATAGCTATATTTAGGCTGGCTAGCTATATTTAGGCTGGCTTGTCCTTCCTTCAGTCTCTGCTCCATAGTTAATCTCTGCCACTCCTTCCGTGGGTATTTGGTTCCCCCTTTTAAGAAGGAATGAAATATCCACCTTTTGGTCTTCCTTCTTCTTAAATTTCTTGTGGTTTATGGGTTGTTCTTCCTGTATTCCAAACTTCTGGGCTAATAACCACTTATCAGAGAATGCATACTATGTGTGTTCTTTTGTGATTGGGTTACCTCACTCAGGATGATACTCTCCAGATCCATCCATTAAGACCCTTGTTCTTAAGGATCATGGTCCTGGAGCATGCTCTAAGGGATAGGCTCTACCCTAGAGGCAAAAACAGAGCTTGCTTGTTAATTGTTCGTAGTTACCTTCCAGATGTGAAGAGGAAGGGAGGACCCAATGTTTTTCTGTTTGTCTCGCTTCTGCCCTCTCAGGGTCACCTCATGGTTTATTTTTCTCTACTCAGAGATGGTATTCATTGGGCCATTGGCAAGAGTGCTGCTGCTCTGCAGTGTGAAGTGGGAATGGGGGGCAAAGACTGTCTGCAGACATCCTTTTCAATTCATCATTATCTTGGGTATAGTAATAACCACTGTATTTCCTCTTTATTTGTTCTTCTAGAAATGTGATGCCTAAGACACTGGATGGGCAGATAACCATGGAGAAGACCCCCAGTTATTTTGTGACGAATGAGGCTCCCAAGCGCATCCACTCTATGGCCAAGGACATCAAACTCATTGTGGTGGTACGAAATCCAGTGACCAGGGCCATTTCTGACTACACCCAGACACTGTCGAAAAAGCCAGAGATCCCCACCTTTGAGGTGCTGGCCTTCAAAAACAGGACCCTGGGACTGATTGACGCCTCTTGGAGCGCCATTCGCATTGGGATCTATGCTCTGCACCTGGAGAACTGGCTGCAGTACTTTCCCCTTTCTCAGATCCTGTTTGTCAGTGGTGAGCGACTCATAGTGGACCCCGCAGGGGAGATGGCCAAAGTTCAGGATTTCCTAGGCCTCAAGCGTGTTGTAACTGAGAAGCACTTTTACTTCAACAAAACCAAGGGATTCCCCTGCCTGAAGAAGCCAGAAGACAGCAGTGCCCCAAGATGTTTGGGCAAAAGCAAAGGTCGGACTCATCCCCGTATTGACCCAGATGTCATCCATAGACTTCGGAAATTCTACAAACCCTTCAACATGATGTTTTACCAAATGACTGGTCAAGATTTCCAGTGGGAACAGGAAGAGGGTGATAAGTGAGGCTGATGGTGTGGAGGGAAGGCTAATGAATAGCAAGGATACTCTTTAGCAGAGTCCCAAATCCCCCAGGTTCAGAAGTATCAGCCATGGTGGAGTACCAAGTAGATTGCCAACCTGATCTATTCAGGTTACATCCAATGTTGTGGGCTTAGGCGAAGGTATAGATCTCATGGCATCCCTGTGGAGGAACCAACAGTATCTGGTTGATCAGATGGCTACTAAAATTCACTATGAATAGTATCTTTTACTAGTTAATAGTTAAACAGGATAAACATCTTCTAATGTCACAGAGAGATGCTATGTTGAGTATAAGAAAGAAAAAAGAGAGGAAGGAAGAAAGGAGGGAAGAAAGGAAGGAAGAAAGGAAGGTATACATTGCAGGAACTCTTATTATAGTCTTGGGATGCTATTTGTGACTGAGAGCTCCAAGACTCCCAGGGAGCAGTATCCTCCCTCCAAGGCCTGTCTAGCCTTCCCATCAAAGGCCTCATCCCACAACCCTTTGATTTCCTCCCTCCCCACAATATGAAGGCAAAGGCATGCACGTATGTTCTTCACCAAAAATAAAGTAAAATAAAACAAAACAAAAAAAAATAGCCTACACCCCTAGAGCCTTCTATCTGAGAGCCATCCAAGGTGGGTCTCTCTTTTCATGAGTGTTCTAAATAACAGAGAAGCTCAGCATACATCCTCATATTGGGAAATGGCCTACATGAATGCTCCCAGAACAGGGAGATAGCATCTGTGTTTTGAGCCCTGATGTTGGCAAAGATGAATGCTTGTAACTGTGGGAATCAGCAAACCCCAGCCTCTCTCGGTGGGTGGCCCCTTAAGTAAAGACCCTTGTTCTTAAGGATCATGGTCCTGGAGCATGCTCTAAGGGATAGGCTCTGCCCTAGAGGCAAAAACAGAGCTTGCTTGTTAATTGTTCATAGTTACCCTTCCAGATATGAAGAGGAAGGGAGGACCCAATGTTTTTCTGTTTGTCTCGCTTCTGCCCTCTCAGGGTCACCTCATGGTTCATTTTTCTCTACTCAGAGATGGCATTCATTGGGCCATTGGCAAGAGTGTTGCTGCTCTGCAGTGTGAAGTGGGAGTGGGGGGCAAGGACTGTCTGCAGACATCCTTTTCAAGGGCTGCCAAATAAAGTGTCCCTTCCCATTAGTATGGTTCAATTAAAACACAGCGTTTGACATAAAGCACTTGTTTTGCAGATCTCCAAAGCCAGGAATTGTAGTAAAATTGGAAATGTGTATGAGTGGGGAGAGTTGAATCTGTTCAGCTGTTATTAAACTGTCATTTCTCCCACTAAATGGAAACTGTGTTGTTATAAAGCTTAATGCAAACTGATTGATGGTTTTTGATGGTGTGTTTGTATTGGTCACTTCTTGCCCACCCAAACCCCTACCCTGGATGGCAGGGAATAGATAGACTAGTTTCCTGAATCATTGGGGGATTCTGTGTGCAAGAGAGGATGTTTCTTTTAGAAGCACATACACTATGGCTGAGGAAAAGGTACTAGATTTTTATCACCCTGTGAGCCATAGGCTGATAAACCACATTCAGAAACAGCTGCACAAATAATTTTTTCCAGATAAGAAAAGTTGAGCTTAAGGTAACAAATATGCCAAAGTAAACAAAGATATAAATCAATATACAAGTGTTCACATTTTAAAAGGAAGGGGGTACACACCTGGGTAGAAAGGTGAACTATATGAAGCTTATATGGGGGCTTGCTCTGTAAGCAGAACAAAGTCTGAGTGGGTGTTATCCCTAGCTGAATCTCTTATGGATTTTGTGTAAGATATATGTGCAAGCCTAGCATACTGGAAGACACCTGTAACCACAGTAGTCAGAGAAACTAAGGTACCCTCCTGGCTCTGAGGCCAGTCTGTTACCCAAGTCAATACAAAAATAGGAGGGGGAAGAGAGGAGGGAAAGAGAGAGAAAAAAAGGAAAAAATGAGGAAAGAAGAAGGGGATAGAGAACTGAGGAGGAAAGGAGGGTGGGAGGGAAGGAAAGAAGGGAGGATGGGATATAGAGAAAGAGAGAAGGGAGGGAAGGAAGGGAGGGAGGTGAGAAGGGAGGGAGGGAGGAAGGTAAGAAGGGAGGGTGGGAGGGAGGGAGGAAGGAAGGAAGGCTGAGAGACAGACATGTCTTTCTGAGTTCTAGACTAGTTCTCTGGTGGTACTGATCATTTCAGAAATGTTTTTAAGGAAACTGGGATTTGGAACTTGAGTAAAGTCTTAATGTTTCTTTCTGCTCTCGTCCCTTTGCTCAACCCACTCATGGTTAAAGAGATTTCCTTTCAAGGAACGTGGTGCCAGGGTTTTTGAACCCTGCAAGGACGAGTTATATCATTCTTGCAGAAATGTGTTCTGTTTTGGAGTTCAGTGGCAGCTAGGTTATAAAGATATTACAATTCTGTCAAAGAACAATGCATCAGTTTCTAGAAAACCTTTGAAGATGATCTCTGACAAGCTAAGAGTAGCCATTCCCAACCTGTACTTCTGTTCCATTCTGGATGGGCATGTGCTGATAAAGCTCTTCCGGCTTCTTCTCTGTCTGCCTGTCCCTATAAGCCCATAACACACACGCTGTAAATGCTGCTTCCAAATAAGAGCTGCTAAGTGTGTGTCTTCATATAAATATTCCATGTGAAGATGACAAACTGATTTTAAAATGGTCAACAGGTGGTAAATATAACATTTTCCTTGTGAAATAAAAGTCTGAAAACCCTCCCTCTTAAGTCATTTATATGCCATTCTGCATAAAGAAAGAGCAGAGGACTAAGGCTCCAGAGCAAGAGGATTTAAAACAAAACAAAGAAAAGCAAGGCAAAAAATAAAATAAATAAATAAACAAACAAAACTAAACCAACCAACCACCCACCACTACCACCACCACCAACAAATCCCCCTGCCATTAGGCAATATATTTGAAGAGTTCTAATTCTGAAAATGAATGCACATTTGACATGTTTATAGTCTGATTCCTTCAGTGGCTATGATTCCTTTGACTTTCCCACTCAGAGTGAGTGACAGAGCCTGGTCTCTTAGTGTGAAGGCTTGATGAATGGATCATTACCCAGCCAGAAAAACCAAACCAACTTGACAACATAGAGTCAGGATATAATACTTCTGCATGATTTAAATATGAGCATGGCAACTCCCAGGGAGATTGAACTTGGTATTTGATTTCAATTAGCAAAGCATAAATTATATCTAATGTTCTGCTCCCCTCCCTTTCCTGGAATGAGTGATCCTGGTTACTGCATGTGGTTCTAAATGAGAAAAGAACTCATCCTTCCAAATACATGTTCATCTCAGTTTGAAAGTATCTTTGCACACCTGAAAGATAAAAGAGCCTTGACACTGCAGCTTAAGTTTACCAGCTCATAGTACACACACACACACACACACACACACACACACACACACACAATCATAAGTAAATTACTTAGCAAACTCATATAGGTTTAGCTTGTGAATGGACATCATTATGTTGGTAGAGATATGGCTCTTTATGGAATTCCATACAGCCTTAAGGAGTAACCTCTGCAGGTGACTTCCTTGACCTCTCCCATTATGCCACCCTAGTATTTCCCAAGGAAAATGTCTCCACTGTCAGAACAGGTAGCTGGTTTTTATCCCCAAATATATCTGTGAATTCTACAGAAAGAACTGCCAGTCTGACTTACCTTTAATTTTTAGATCTATAACAGAAGTATATTTAATCCTCACCTGAGTACTACTCAAAGTTCCCACATCTAAAAAATAATAGAATGTGCCATTGATAGGAAGGATGCTGATGCTGATGACAATGATGATAGTGATGCTGGTGATGCTGAAGCTGCAGTGTAAAGGTGAAGATGGTGATGGGGATGAGGATGATAATCAGTAAGATTGAGGATGAGGTGGAAGAGGGGTATAGTTTCTCAATAGCCATTCCAGAACAATATACTTTTATGGCATTCTAAAATGGTGTTGTTAGGTAATTAATTCTACTGTTTTACTCACATTGAATAATCATGAAAATGCTGAGAGAAAGTGAAGCATGGTTGATTTGCATAAAGCTCAGGACAGGAAATGTTTTAAAAAGCTCCCTATAAACAGAACTAAGTTGGCTGAAATTCACACATTCAAATGTAAAAACCTCCTTTCACTGTGCACTTAGAAAAGCCACCTTCCTCTTTCTAGCTTTTTCCTTGCTCTGTATTAAAGGCTTTTTAGGTTTCAGAAGGATCCAGGACTCATCAACATCAATGCAAGATAAGCATCTAAGCTATGAGTTCAGTGTCTGATATTCTAGCTCCTAAATTATACATGATCTACAGAGTTGGTGGAGAACCTGGGTGAAGAACAATTGACATGTTTCAGAGTGGGAACAGATGAGGGCACATGTCTGCTCTCTCATAAGAATGAGGAACTGTCATTTCCAGGTAAGAGGTACATGAAATCACATCTTAAAAATCATGAAGTGTGATGAGGTAATAAGGTACATCTTACGGCATCCAAAGAGGAAATACAGGAGAATCTGTAAATCTATAATTGGAAATGAGCAGGAATCCCTGAATACAGGAAAACAAGAGGGCTTTATATTTATCATAAAATTACATTATCTATAGAGTGATCACATGACAACAAAAGGAAATAGAGTTGAGGGAAGCAAAGGCTTAACAGATGACTCTCTCCAACAGCTCTTTCAGAGGACCTGGGGTTGGTTCTCAGCACCCACATGGTGATACACAACCACTTGTAAATCCTATTCCAGGGAATCTCTTGCCCTCTTCTGGCCTCTGTAGGCACTACATGCAAATGGTACACAAGCATACACACAGGTAAAAACATTTATAAAAATAGAATAAAATCATAATAAAGACATTTCAAAAAGAAATATGGAGAACAGGGAAGCTGGGTTGCCTTGACAAAACACCAAGCCCAGGAGGGAGGTAGATGAGGAATGCAGAAAGGAAAATATTTACATTGCCAGGAGGGGGTGGTGGTGGCAGGATACAAAATAGGGCAGTGGAGGCATAAAATGGGAGAGACCCAACAAGAGGAAAGGGAAGGGTTCCAAGTACTCACAGATTGAGAACCAAACTTTAGAACTTACCTTGTCCCCCTAATCATAAGA
The DNA here is from genome assembly GCA_019843815.1 of Montemys delectorum. Taxonomy (NCBI): domain Eukaryota; kingdom Metazoa; phylum Chordata; class Mammalia; order Rodentia; family Muridae; genus Montemys; species Montemys delectorum. The sequence continues at coordinate 6,499 of JADRCD010206914.1, forward strand.
TTGTTATACCCAGAGTTACACCAAAGTACAAAGTAGTAGATGCTCATAACACAAAGTGTAAATATCTACAAAACCCAGTAATTAAGGAAAGCTATTAGGCAAAGACTTGGGGTAGAAAGGAAAATGTGCACAGGAACTTTATAATCAAGGGAAAACATTCTCTGGAAGAAAAAAACTGCTGAATCTTCTTTCAGTGTCTACCAGGGCATCAATAAGTGACATAAATCCTTCTGGAGACTTTTTATCTTCCAGTTTCCTTGACATTGTCCAAGGCCAAGGTTACAAGATGACTTTCTTTCCTTATAGCAGTTTTACTTCACTGACCTAAATACAAGAAGAAAACATCACGGCAATAGGAATTCGCTGTTTGAAATGTGCTGAAATCAATAAGTGGTTAAACTTAAAGCACACACATTCACTGTTATGGTTAGGATGTGAAATGGTCCCCTAGAGGGAGTTAATGCCTTATCCCAATGTGCAGTGTTCAGAGAAGGGGCATGAAAGGTAGATGATAGTGAGGGCTCTGAATTCACTGATAAATTTAATTCATTGACTAAGTCCCAACTTAATGCCATCATTGGCAACTGTTGGAAACCAGAAAGTAGGAGCTGGTTGAGCACTCCTCTTCCTCTCTTTGTTTATTACCTAGCATGACCCAAGGAACTTTCTCTAACCACTACTATGCTGCCTCTACTTTGCCAGAGGCCTATCAAGCAGTGAAAACACCTGATCATGGACTGATCATGGACTGAAGCCCGGAGCCACAGTGAGTCTGTCCACCCTTAGTTGACTCTCTCAGGAGTTCTGTCACAGCAACAGAGACCATTCTGCATCTTAAAGAGTTTTCTTGAAATGTGAATGGTTTTACCTTGGAGGAAATTGCTACATAGTGTGGAGCAGAACCAGAACACAGGTTGTGGCTTCAGGCATGGCAGGAAGTGAAAGTTATAGGAAGGATTGATGCTGATGAAGTAGCACACTAATAGAAAGGATCCTGGATACTTGCCGGAAAAACTCATTTTGCAGGCTCAAAAATAGGAAGCAGGCCATGTTACCTATTCTAAAGCCACTTCTTCGACAATTCTTTCCTTTCCATTTCTCTCCTCTCAGAAGTACAGGAGATAAAACAGCCTGACAGACTAATCTCTGCAGTGGATGGTTCTATAAACACTCTCTCAATGGCAATGGTGAGCTATCTGCCAGCTTGCTTCACTAATGGGAAATCCACATACTTTTAATGATCCATTCAAAGTCAGCAGGTGCTGTGTGGGTGTTAACCACGCTGGAAGCCTCCCTGTGGGACTGGCTGGCCAGTACATACAGCTTTCCACTGCTCCTTGTCATTGCTAAACCTGCTTGGAGTCAGAACGCCATGACCAAGTTTGCTTTAATCCCTGAAATGCCCAGATAGTTCAACATAAGCAAGTCAATAAATGTAACAAACTACATAAAGACAAAAGTCACATGATCATCTCAATAGATGCAGGAACTGCCACTGTGAATAGAATACTGCCCTTCTCACGTTAAATTGCTTGGTTCCTGGGTAGAGATAATGACACCTTGGGTCACCATCCTATTCACAGTAACAAATGCTAGACCAAACCACAGGGCTATGAAACCTCTCATTTTTTCCAGTTCTCTATGTATTTGACCAGCGTGCGTGTGTTACCACTGTCATAGGCTTTAAGAGGATCCATTCTTAGTTTCCGAGAGCTTTAGTAGAACAAAGTCCCCACAGTATGGGACTGTAAGAGAATAGCCCAGCAAGCACCAGGTCGATGACTTCTCAAAACGCACAGAGCCTCAAACTTGGTCTGAAAGTGTCATAGGCTACAGAAGACTTTGGACTCCTTCCTGTGGCCTCAAAACTAAGAGATGAGGATATTGTGTCTGGGATTTTCCTGCTAGCACATTCTCTTTCCACACCTCCCAAGCTGGCAGAAACACAAACTGTTCAACAGAAAGTGAAGTAAGACATAGTAGAATTGCAGGACTAGGCTGGAGTCAGGCTGAGACTGACAGATTATGGCTCTTGGGAGGCCCAGTCCCTGTCACTTCACATGATGCTTCCTGTGCTGGAATCAAAGACAGGCCAATTCGTAGCCACCATTCAACCTCTGTGGTTGGAGGAAGGACTGGGTCCTCTTTCCCAGTCCTGTTACAGGTACACTGTAGTCACATTTTTTTTTTTTAGATGTTTTCTTTATTTACAATATCTCCTTTCCCAGGTTCCCCTCCAAAAGAAAAAAAATAAAATAAGAAAAAAATAAAATAAAAAAACCCCAAACTAAAACAATCCTCTTCCTCGCCCCTCACCCCGCTCACCACCCCACCTTTACTCAATACTTCCTCACAGCTGTGCCTTAGAAACAAAGGATGCTTCTCCTAAAATATCTGCAGGGCCTGTTTTTGACTCCAGTTTGTTTTTAAGATCTTGGGAATAGCCTTACAAGAATCCAAGATCTTCAATAAATGCTACAAAAACAAGTGCTGGGCTTTTTGTTTTGCTTTTTTTTTTTTATTTCTGATAACTTGAGGAAAAGGTGATATTTAGCAACCACTTTGATTCGTTCTATCTTGGGAGAAAAGAGCAGGGAACCTTCCAGATGATGGCTGCAGATTCTGCTGTGATTTTTGCCCATCAAAGACAACATTTTCTGAGTGAGCAGGAGATAGCCTCTTTTCTGTCATTTAAGGGAGAAAATATTTTGGTAGTTTTTATCCCCATGAAAGAGTCTATAGAGGATGTCAGGGGGGAGAACTTACTTCTCAGAATGTGTAGAGAAAAGGTTTGAGAAATAAAGGCTTTCATTCCCTTCAGCATCCTGTTGTGAGGGAAGAAAAAAGGAAGAAATAAAATGGGAACTGTTTATGCCACAGGACTCTGCCTGAGGACTGAGTCTAAATCATAGACTCACAGGCTGGCTTCCAGTCCTGGATGGATTCTAGCATGCATTTATGCTGCTCCAGTGCTCCTGGGAAGGAAAACAGAGTGAAGTCTCTATAAATTTCTACTTTCTAACCTCAGGCAGGCCCTCTGCTCTGCTATTCATTGCTTTCATTGGTCCCCAAGTAGCTCTTTTTTTTCCCAGGCCCCTTGTATTTGTTTCAGAAACGTCCTCTACTTGCAAGCGTTCTTGTCTAATCTGCATCCTCCTCCCCTTGTTCATTTGGACAAAGGACTTGGCTTCACAGAGGAAGTTCAGAACATCCCTCTGCAATGTTCACTGGACTTGTGCTCTGTCATTCACTGAACAGGGCCGATGCTCTGATGACATCTTGGTGTTCTGCTTCCTCTGTGGTAGGGCCACAGGTGCAAAGATGGCTTGCTACACAGAGACCTTCGTGTACTTGAAGTGCTTACGAATATCACTCTCAAAAATGTGGAGGCCATTTATATATGTGTATACGGCATGTTCACACATGTGTGGGATGTGTGTGTAAATGTGTACATGTTCATGTCTGAGTGTACACATATGGGAATACATGGAAGCCAGAGGTCTAGGTCCAATATCTTCCTCACTTGCTCTCCATCTTATTTGAAAAGGTCTCCCACCGAATTTGAAGTTCACTCATTTAGCTAGACTGACCAGCCAATAAGCTCTGAGGATCTTCCTGTCTCTGACTCCCCATCACCTGGGCAATTGGTCTATGCCACCATGTCCAGCTTTGAATGTAGATGCTTGGGATTGAGATCTGGTCTTCATGATTTCACAGCAAGTACTGACACCCATCTCTACATTCCTCGGAAGTCATCTATTTTGGCCCTCATCGACATGAATTCTCTCAGCACTGGATCACTTTTGACATTTGCTCCACAAAGAGCTCCTCCTTCAACACACATCTCCCACTTTGTTCCCTTCCTGTCTCTCCCACACAGACTCCTCTCCCTCTTCACCTCATTCCCTGCTCTGTTCTTACTTAATGTTGGAGATGACTGTTCAGTTTACTTACTGTGAGGATTACTGGGTGATTTTATTCACTCCCATGTTTCAAAGAAAAGTCACAGGTCTCCTTCCAAACTGCCATTGACAGCTACAATTCCTATGATAGATACTGATCCATCAGTCTCTGTTTCCTTAGACTATAGAACCATTTGCTAAGGAGTGGTAATATGTGTGGGCAAAGTGGACCTTTTCTTTATCTCCAAAGAAAAAGCCAAGACTTAACTAAACAATTGTTCTTTCTTAATTCTCCCACTGTCAGGAGATATGTGATCTACCAGTGTCTAACGAACTCTCAGCAGTGGTCAGTTCTGGGCTTCTGAGAATATAATATTTTAAAATCAAATTTAAAACAGTGCCTGAGACCAATGGAAATTTTGACTTGTTATCAAAATCTTCTACATCTCAGTGTTGTTGTGAGATGTCAAATGTAGAAGACAAATATGGTACACATGAGAATGTCAGCCTCAAACTGATGATAAAAATCTTTGTGGTGTCATTAATTTACTGTTACTACAACCTTTCAACTACCCAATACCCAAGTTATTTATTTCCCAGCCACCCTTTGGAGACAGGGCCTCAGTCAGTAGCTTATCTGGCATATAGATCATGCTGGTGTTGAACTTGTTGGGTTCTCACTTGGTAGCCCATGCTTTCCTGTAGATCAGTCTGGTGTTGAATTTTTGGTGACATGCAGTACCATGATTCATTCCTAACTCTTGACTAAATGAGGAAGAAAAATTCATTGTTTGAGACACTTGATGTTTTTTGTTGTTTGTTTGTTTTCTGCATAAGCAATCATTGCAAACCACAGGCACCTAAGGTACTAGAAGCCAATAAAACACAGGGACACTACACTTCAGTATCTTGAGAAGTCACCATGACCTCATGATGTTAATCACCATTGTGGGTTTAGGAGAGGGTGAATCAAGCATACATGGAAGGTGCAGAATTGTCCTCAGACACATGAATAAACCATCTGTCTTCTACATTTCAGTTTATGCCTTTGTACCCTCCAAATTCTGCCATCTACTTCATATCTCAAGGAAAAGACATATCTCAAGATGCACCTTAGGATTCACTGTCCTCTCAGTACTACCTCAGACATGGAATTTCTAACATCCCTAGTGACTTCTCCAATTTTGAGGATCTGATATTTTTTAAATGTGGTGGTAATTTTCTTAGTTATGGGCCAATATTTTGAATGCTCTTAGTTACCTGAATCCTATTAAACACCAGATTATAAACAGCTCTTGCTAAGGTAAATAACCCACAAGGGCTTATCTTGAATTAAAGACACATATCAAGAATGGAAATGGAGTGTATTTCCTGACTGTGTTTGCGACATAATCATTAACAAGTTTCATGCCATTCACTCATCCCTGTGGTACCTCTCTGTACTTCTCTGACTGCTGGTGACTCATGTCCAATCTCTTCTGAGGTTACATTCATTTTCAGAGCTGAGTCCTATGTATACCCAGGCCTGGTGGCTTCATACATTGTCTTGGTTTTAAATATCATTCCTATGTTGGGTGACTGCCATTGTAACATTTTTAGCCTTGACTCTCCCTTGCAGTATGAGATTTTATATCACAGTCTTTGACTTTTCCACTTGGGGGAGTATCAATCAACTCAATCTTAGTATTTCTATCTCAATGTCCAGATGTTCTAAATGATTCTAGCCTGCTCCAAGTGTTCTCCATCTTAGTGAGCAGATACTCTCTCTTTCCAAGTCCAAAGTATATATTAATTCTCTTAAAATATTTTATTAAAACATTTTTTCAGACATTATACTTTGATCATTTCCCTCCCCATATCCTCCCCACACCCCTACTCATGAAAGTCTCTCTCTTTCAAGCTACAACTCCCATGAACTACAACAACAACAACAACAACAAACCCAAAAATCAAAATAGACAAACTTAAAAACAAAAAGAAAAGAAAAGAAAATCAATAAAACAAAAATACCAAAACAAAATGAAAAGCGCACAAAGAAAACCATGGATTTTTTTTGTTGGCAAACTGCTCCTGGGCATGGGGCTGACCTTGGAGGGTGGTTGATCTATGAAGTGAAACTCCATTGAAGAAAACTGACTTTCTCTTTCCTAACAGGTATCCATTGCAAATAACTTCTTGTTTAGGTGTGGGAATTTGTGTCTGTTTCCCCTTCTTAGTTTTGAGGTTTTGTCTAGTTTGAACCTGTGTAAGTCTAATGCATGCTTAGATGTCTATTCACTGATGAATGGATAATGAAAATGTGGCAACAAAATATAATTTAGCTGCTAAGAAAAATGAAAATATGAAAGTTTCCGATAAATGGATGGATCTAGAAACAATCATCATGATTGAGGTAACTAAGACCCAAAAAGGCAAATACTGCATGATTTCTCTTATATGTAGATGGTAGCTCTTAAACTTTAGATATATTTAGATAAGCTTTTAAACTTTTGAGATATGTTTGTTTCAATCTGAATAACTACAGAGGTTAGTAAGGGGCTTCAGATGGGCGATAAAGAGAGGATCTTCCCAGGAGGGTGAAATATAGTATAGTGTTAAAAGAGAGTGGGAACTAGAATAGGATTAAATATGGCAGTGGAATGGAAAGCAGGATAAAAGAGGGAATACAGGGAGAAGCAACCACACTAAAGGCCTTTCAAAGAGCTATATGGAACCCTATAGTCATCCTTGAGCCTCTACTTATCTGACAGTCTATGTGTAATTTAAAATCAAATAGGACCAGAATCAAGCTCAAGTTGTGTCTTATTACTCTCATTAAGAGCTATCAGATTCAGCAGACAAATGCATAGGGCCACTTACATTCAACACTAAGATTTTCCTGGTGTGGTTCATTGAGGTCTCTTCATAGCAGAATTCTTTCACTAGTTTAACCCCTATCCTACTTATAAGATGGTCTACATCTAGGAACATGAACTGACAAGAGAAACTGCTCATGACTCCAGTGTTAACCAGGAGTATAGGCCCCACAGCTTAAATAAGATCAAGGGTTAAAGAGACTTTACAGGCTCATGGAACAGATTTCTAAAGGATAGCTGTCTTTAGGTATAATTCTTATCTAATTATTTAATAACAGCTGTAGATTTGTTATTCAGGCTTGTTACTGTGAAAATTACCCAAGATAAACAACTTAGGGATTTAGGGTTAGGTTAGGCTTTTAGTGTCAAGATTTTGGGTCAGTGGTCCTCAGTGGCATTGATTCTAGGCCCATGGTGAGGCACAGCATCATGGCAGAAAGCATGATGTGAAAAAGGAGGGTGTCTTAGTCAGGGTTCTCTAGAGTCACAGAACTTATGGTAGTCTCTATGTAGTAAAGGAATTTATTGATGACTTACAGTTTGTAGTCCAACTCCCAACAATCAACTCCCAACAACAGTCTGCAGCAGTTGTGAATGGAAGTCCAAGGATCCAGCAGTTGCTCAGTCCCACAAGGCAAGCAGGCGAAGCAGTGAGCCTTCCTTCTTCCAATGTCCTTATATAGGTCTCCAGCAAAAAGTGTGGCCCAGGTTAATGGTGTATGCTACCACACCTTTAACCCCAGATGACCTTGAACTCATAGAGCTTTCTATGTTAATCCTGTGGGATTCATAGCCACTATTCCTCAAGGTCTCCATGCCAAGATTCAGGTCGGAAACTTGTATCTCTCAGCCTCCAGATTAGGGCCACAGGTGAGCCTTCTAATTCTGGATTGTAGTTCATTTCAGATATAGTCAAGTTGACAACCAGGAATAGCCACTACAGAGGGTGTTTACCTTATGTCAGAGAAGCAACAGAGAGAAGGAAGGATCACCTCTATTCCAGGTCTCTCTCATTTCTTCCACTCATACCATCTTGCTCCAGCCTATGGAATGATATTGTCCACATGCTGAGTCACTGTTCTCCTTAGTTGACCCTCTCTGGAAACGTCCTTAAGGAAACACTCACCAATGTATTTTATTGACCTGTTAGTTATCTTCCAGTCTAATCAAGTGGACATCCATCTTTAACCTTCACAGGGAATCCACTCTTCCAGTCATTTGTACTTCAGGACTTGTGACATAGTTCTCTCTTTTTTTTTTTTCTCAATACCCTTACATATTTCATTATTTTAGGTGCTTTTAGACAAGCTGACATCACTCCAAATGCCACAGGGGGAGTAATGTCTTCCCTAAGAGCTCCACTGAAAGTATATCAGATGGGAGTCAGTCAACAATGGCTGAAAATTTGGAGGCTTCATAGTCTGTCTAAGTCACTCATACTTGGAGACCAGGTGGAGACAACCTTGTCCTTATAATTTGGGAAATAATCACTGAATTAGAAAGAATTGTTCTAAAAGAAGACATAGAGAAAACCAGCAGAACATGTTTTCATGATTTCCCATCACTTGTAGGCTTTTAACTTCTCTGCTTAGCTCAGGAGGTATTTGCTTCAACTTTGTACTTGTAGGGCCTTCTTTGCAGCAACACTTCATTTCCTATAAATAAATAAGTAAATAAATAAATAAATAAACAAACAAATAATCATTCTTGCCTCTATAGGCTTTGACAGAAACACTTCTTCCATCATTCCTAGACTGATTTAATTCCATCCTCAGTGTAACTGCTTTACAAGGTTCCTTGAGCTCATTCAATTCAGCTTCTCTAAGTCACTTTCCTACATGGACCAAGGTCGGTGTCGGGAGGTCCTCAGAGGTATGATTAAGATGCCAGGCCCTGAAGCTGGAACTGCAAACATCAAACAAAGAAAGGAATTAGGGTGTGGGGGTGGGGTAAGTATGTTGGTTAAAGAAGAGAATACCCAGCAAAGAGAATTCAAACCTGCCTTTGACCCCATTTTCTGCTGCTCCTTGTTTCCATTTGTCGAGGAGCTAAGGATCTGCCTCTTCTCTCTTGTGAGGGTTTGCTGCTGCGACTAAAAGACATGGTGGAGCTGCTGACATTGCCAAAAGAGGAACTTTTTTTTTCTTTTTTTTTTTTTTTTTTGTATTATATATTTTCTTTATTTACATGTCATATGATTTCTCCCTTCACAGTTTCCCCTCCAAAAAACAAACAAACAAACAAACAAAACAACAAGAACAAACTCCTGTTACCACCCACCCTCTCCCACTTATTGGCCCTGGCATTCCCCTACACTGGGGCACAGAACCTTCACAGGGCCGAGGGCCTCTCCTCCCATTGATGATCGACTTTGCAATCCTCTACTATACACATGCTGCCAGAACAATCAGTCCCACCATGTGTAGTCCTTGGTTGGTGGTTGAGTCCCTGGGAGCTCTGAGGGTACTAGTTAGTTCATATTGTTGTTTGTCCTATGGAGCTGCAAACCCTTCAGCTCCTTTGATCCTTTCTCTAACTCCTTCATTGGGGACCCTGTACTCAGTTTAATGGGGAACTGCAGAGACTAACTATGGAGCAGAGACTGAAGGAAGAACAAGCCAGCCTAATATAGCTATCTCCTGAGAGGCTCTGACAGTACCTGACTAACACAGATGTAGAGGCTCACAGGAAGAACTTTTGAATCCCGTTGGCTCCTTGGTGATTGGAGTCTGGCCTTCCATGTGGCCTTCCATCCTCAAGTCAAGAAGTGAAGTAAAAGGTTCAAAAACGACATCTTTCTTTTACTCATGAAGCCATTTGAAGACTCCATAGCTCAATCAAGCACCTTTTGCCATGTTATTATCATGGATAAAGCTGGCATCTCCAGGCTGGGGTGGCACTCAATTGTAAGAGTGTTTTCTAACATGCAGGCACCCATGGGTTTGATGCTTAGCACTGATAGGAGAAAATAGAACTTCTCTTTTATGTTCAATTAACTGTCATCAGCTTGTAAAGTGTTTATTGGGCATTTAACAAGAGTCGGGTGCTGCTTGCTATACCAGGAATGTACCATGCCCAATATCCCCCATGGCACAGCACCTCATGCATCAGACCTTTGCTTTAGTGCTTCCATTTACAGAGGCTCCCCTAGCCACCAAAAAGTGTCACTACTCATTTACTCCTGACCTCAGTCCTTGTGGCCTTCAGCCTCATTAATCATGGGTTTTCTTAGTCACTGTCACGATAAAGCCCATGCCACCTTCCTGTTTTCTGCTGCCTGTTTTCACTCCTTTCACTCTTTTATTTCAGATGTTCCAAGCTTCTAGATCAGTGTTGGCTATATATACAATAAACAAACCGTTCCTACAGACCTTTCTTTACAAACTGAATGGAGAAACACAAAGCCCATTACATAGACTACATCGCTAAGTGTTTCTCACATACCCCATGGTGTTGGCACTAATATCACACCACTTTAGGGATGAGGAAACTGAGCCCAGTGCTGATGTGTGCCACTCTGTGTCTCATAGCTAGTAATGACAGACTTTAGACCCCAATTCAGGCTCTGTTTGAAACTTTCCCCACTTTGAGACATCATAAGACTTCACTTGGGAAAGGGAGAAGATTTAATATTCTTCTAAAGTATATAGTGGGACATTTTCCCAGTCTTGTTAGCCAACTACTGTCTGTCACCGTAGACCCAAGAAAAGAGCTAAGCTATTGCTGGACTGTCATGGATGAACTACAGGATGATTCCTTAACTTTGTAGCCTGCAAGTTATAGATTCTTTTCCTCTCTCCCATGTCACTTGCCTCTGATTTAGGTTGTGAATCCCACCCTGAAGATAAACAAACAAAAGACAAATAGTTAAGTCACCAACCCAGGGAAGTTTCCTGGCTTGGCCCAGTTTCCTTTGACCTATTTGTAGCTCAGGTAATGAAGAACAAAGTCAAGCAAGTTGTGGGAAAGATGGCTAGGTGTCTTAGTCAGGGTTTCTATTCCAGCACAAACAGCATGAGCAATAAGCAAGTTGGGGAGGAAAGACTTTATTTAGCTTACTTCCACATTGCTGTTGATCACCAGAGGAAGTCAGGACTAGAACTCAAGCAGGTCAGGAAGCAGGAGCTGATGCAGAGGCCATGGAGAGATGTTTCTTACTGGCTTGCTCCCCCTGGCTTACTCAGCCTGCTCTCTTATAGAACTAAAGACTTCCAGCCCAGGGATGGCACCACCCACAATGAGCCTTCCCACCTTGATCACTAATTGAGAAAATGTCCCGCAGCTGGATCTCATGGAGGCACTTCTCCAACTGAAGCTCCCTTCTCTGTGATAACTCCAGCCTGTGTCAAGTTGGCACACAAAACCAGCCAGTACACTAGGTATAGCCAGGGCTTCTGGTATCCATACTGCAGAAGGAATATTGGCTATTTTTCTGTATTTGGAAGACTCAGTCCATTCCTGTATCTCCTCTTTCCACACTATCAAGGCATCATTATACTACATTCAAACTGAGACAGTTGCTTTTGCGGTGATGAAACACCATGGCCAAAAGCAAGTTGTAAAGGAAATGGTTTATTTCACTCATAGTTTGATATAAGGACAGTTCATCATCAAAAGCAGTGAGGACAGGCATTCAAGCAAAACAGGAACCTGGTTGCAGGAACTCCTGCAGAGACCATGGAGGGGTGGTGCTTACTGGTTTACTCTTCATCTCTTGCTCAACCTGCTTTCTTATAGAACCCAGGACTGAGCTCTGTCCCATCAATCACTGACTAAGAAAATGCCCTACTTCTTACCTATAGCACAATCTTAGGGAGGCATTTTCTCTGTTAAGGGCCCCGTCTCTCTGATGCCTTTAGCTTATGTCAAGTTGGCATAAAGCTATGCAGCATTCTGGTCACCAGAAAATGCCCCACAGATGGATCTCATGGAGGCACATTCTTCATCTGAAGCTCCCTTCTCTGTGATAACTCCAGCCTGTGTCAAGTTGTGACCATGTGCAGATAGTATGACTAAAGGTGATCTTAGGAGTTACTCAGAGAACATTATCCCAGCCATCTGCTGAAGGATTTACTGGATTTTTGATTGTGCAAAGTATTTTTTTGACCAGAGAAAGATGCATCCCGATATTATTTCATTAGACCACATAACCTGGACCTTAAGAAAATTATTGAACTATGCCAGACTAGAAGACAAATTAATTCCTATACTGTCTCAAGTTAAAGTAAAATAACAAAATAAGTATGAGGGAAGATTGGATTTTGTAGGGCATTTTTAATGTTTCCGTCATGTATGTGTTTAGCCTTCATTAAAGTTTGTTTATAGAACTTTTTCATATGGTCCTGTACCATCTTATTGTTTCTGAATAACACTAGAATGATTATAGATGGGATATGGTTCACCACTTCACTCCTGTCTCCTGGAGTGCCAAATCTCATACCAGCTCACCTTATAATATGTGTAGACTCTGCAGGGTCCAATGGATAGCAACACAGACCATGAATCCTGACTAAACAACAGACTGAAGACTCTGGGCCTCTACCTCAGTATTTTGGTGACATCATGAATATATGAACAGAACTACCAATACCCAGGACCTCAAAAGAACCTTCCAACTGTTTTTCAGAACATATCTTCCCTTGTAGAATGTCTTAATCATTACTTCCAGAATCCCTACAAGACTTTAGATCTTAAACTCTAGCCTATATATGAGTCTAAAAACTCCTCAAAACATAAATATAAGGTCTCTGAAGAATCTCTTTCAGTAGTTGAGGAAAAACCATAAATCTGCATCCTTTCTTCCCTCTTCCTTCTTCCCCACCTCCATTTTTCTTTCCTTCCTTCTTTTCCTGTACCAGAAGACAAACCTTTACTTTGTAACTCAGTCTGGCCTCTAATGCTTCAGCTTCTAAGAACTGGGTTCATAGCTGTGCACCATGTTCAGCTCGAAAGTCTACTCTTGTAGCAAGCTTCCAAGGGCATTGATGCTGCTGATGCTCAAATGACATACTCATTGCACAGAGGTAGCCACTGTTTCTCAGGTTTTAAAAAGACAGTAGGACCCTCTGTCTGAAAATAATAACAAATCCTTTCTCTGGGCATAAGGATGGGGCCAGATGGACACACCAGAAGATTCTTTCATAAAGCTTTCATAGACTCTTTGGTGCATTTCTATGATTCATTTTTCCTCATAGCTTTGGGCTAGCTGAGTGGAAAGAGGGGTGAGTTAATGTCTCCTAATGAATATTTTTACAAGCTCATTAAGGTAAGATGTATCAGGACTAATGAGAAAACAATTTTCCTCTCAACTCCCACTGCTGAGGTTAAAAGCTCCCAAGGTCAAAGATAAGCCATCCCCAAACAACCTTCCCACAAGCTTCCCCTGATGTTGATTAAGGATGATTTATTGCAGATTCAAATGGGACAGTGGGAGCGAGGGGAGAGACAGTGGTGGAAGAAAGAAGGGCTTATGTACCAATTGATGATCTGGATAACAAACACTTAAAAAATATATTTATATCCTTATGTGATCCATGCACCACCTCCACTTTGGTCATGTGACTTCACAGCATGTCTTATTGTGGCGCCTGATACAACCACTGGAAAAAATGTTATCCTCAAAATTAGAAAGTAGTGAACTATAAAATTGCTAATTATTTTCTAGTAAATTTACTTTTAAATAACTCTAGACATCAATTACAGGCACCATTAGGCACCATTAAGCACTGGGTGTGTTTACCAAACAACGGGAGCCCATTGCTGGTTCCTGTCTCATCTATGTGACCTCATCAAGTCTGCCCCTCCTCCCAAGTGCTCCTTAAAGACAAGATGTCAGCACTAAAAGCTGGAATTAAGCAGTATAAATAATAGCAGATTGTTTCCATTTCAAGTGTCACTGCCCAGTCAGGCCCCAGGTGTCTTAGATGAATATGTTTTAGGGAAAGGTTTTAATTCTAATTGTCAGCTCAGGCAGCATTTTCCAAGTCAAAGTGTCCCTACCAATGCTACACATTAGAATCACATGGAACATTATAAATATATGTCAAGGCCCTATCATTTATACCACCTACGTTACAGCCATTATATTGTAACTTTAAAATTAATGTGTGTTATATTGCATCAGGGAAGTGTTTTTCCCCTATGTATGGCTGCGTACCACATGTGCACAGTCCCCTTGGTGGCCAGAAGAAGGTGTTGGGTCCCCTGGGACTAGAGTTACAGGTGGTTGTTAGCTGCCATATTGGTGCTAGGAATCAAACCCAGGTCCTCTGGAAGAGAAGCCAGTGTTCTTAATTGCTGAGCTGTCTCTCAAGCCCTAGAAAGTTTCAGATTCTTCAGGAAATGTGTGGCTATTACCATGTGCAGTCCAAGATTCTAATCATATCCCTGGCCATTTTCCACTACCCACTCATCAGACTTTGCCTTCTTCCTACTTCCTTTGACACTAGTGGAATAGATAGATAGAGTCTGGCTTAAATAATAAGCCAGAATTAAGATGTCTTGGGCTGATGTAACTGTGAAATATTCTTAGATGGAAATACTACTTATCCATCATACACAAGCAATGGCCACTTTTAAGACCACTTAGTAAAACACTTTCCCTGGGTTCTTTGATAGGTTTGCAGTTGCCTGAACCCTATGCTCAGCTTTCACTGGTCCTGGGAAGAAACCTTAGTTTCACATGCATCAAGCAAAGGCAGGAAGGGCTAAGGGTTAAATGTCTCTGTTCTGGTGCAGGAGTTCAGGGTGGACTCTGGAGTGAAGCCTCTATGCTTGTAGACTGGCTCTGACTCCAATTAACGGTTGCTGTTTGACCCCAGTAAGTTTTAGTTACTCATGTTCATGATCTCATAGACACTGCTGTTAAAGGAGAGAGTAGGAGACAGGACCCTTAAGCACTGACCCTCAGCCAGTGACAGATGCATCGAGCCTAGCATCTGATTCACAGTAGATGTACCTCTCTCTGTTTTCCTTCATTTCCTGTAAATGGAAGCTTTTCTCCATATTTCCAGGCATTCAAGAGAAGATGTGTATGGGAGATGGAGGTTGTCTATCAATTTGTTTTTTCTACCTCTTTTGTTCATTGCAAAGTGGAGTGAGGTAGCCAATGTGATCGATGAGATGAGAACATGCTATCTACCGAGCAACACTTGCAAGCAGCTATGGTCATTGTCCCTGAATGATACCATTCTTTCTTTTCACAGATTGTCCTGTGCTTAGAGAGAACTGAAGGAGGAGATGCTAAACCAGTCTCCAGCTTCCTTCTTCCAAGTTTCAACTCTGAGTCAGTCAATAGAGTACCACTGGCAGCAAGACCTTAGGGCTCTTGGGGGCCTGCTTTCATTCTACTGCACACTCTGGAGATGGTGCTCCTCTGTGGACATAAGGGCACAGAAGCAGTTAGGCATCCACACAGTTGATGGGTAACTTTCCATTTGGCAGATCATTTTCTCCCTCATTCTCTTTCCTAAACAAGAAGAGTAGTGTTAGCATGGGCCTTACACACAAAGCTCATCCTCACAAGCTGGACCAATTCCCTCTCCAAATTTCAGGGCAGGCAGAACTGGACATTTTCTTTACCTTCTAAACTACCCCTAAGTTCTTGTGTGTGAGGCCACACAGACTCACTGCATGCCACATGGGCAAATACCCAACTCTTACTATTTTGACACCAGGTAAGATTATAAGGAGAAATCAAGGACATTTACCACACATCTAAGCTCCTGCCTGTCTGAATGACATATGGGTTTGTTGTGTTATATGGCTGTGCATTCTCTAGATTCAGAAATTGGATGTTTACTCTTACATTGGCATACGGATCCTCTTCCAGGATCTGTACATTAGTTGCTTTACTGTTGTATCATTGCAAGAATTAAGTCTGGAATCAGAAATAAATGGTGGGAATTTAGACAATCCTGATGGCTAGAGTAGCTTTAGTTAACCTGAGAGAGAGGTGGTGTCTCGAGGTCTGTCTACACAGTGATCAATTTGCAGGACCCAGCAACATAGTGACCAGAGTTCAGGAGAATGAAGATTATATGCTTCAGGTTGGAAGTTAGTGAGGTAAAGAAAGGAGAGCGAAGGGGCTTCATTAGTGATAGAGAAATTAGCTGTTTTCCTTGAATAGACTGTTTTTGAAACTGTAGAATCTGTTGGCTCTTTTTGCAATACCAGGTGAGGTGTGTAGAACTGGGATTGGCTGGCTTTTTTGGTTTTTGTTTTATTTATTTATTTATTTATTTATTCATTTTTATTTATTTAGATGGTATTCAAGGGGAGGCATGAGGGTGTTCTTTAAGGCTAAAATATTATAACCAAGGCAATTGTAGAAGAAAGTTTATTTGGGCTTACAGTTATAAAGGGGTAAGAATCCATCAAGGCAGGAAAGTGGCAGGCATGGTGGCCAGAGTAGCAATGTTCACATACAAGCACCACAAAGAGGGGTGGTAAGGGGAGAAGAGATGGAAATGGCCAGTCCTCAAGGTCATACTTCTTCCAACAAAAATACACATTCTAAGTCTCTCCAAATAGCAACATCAGCTGGGGCCAAGTGTTCAAATGCATCAGTGTCTAGGTAACATTCTCATTCAAGCCACCAAAATTTGTAAGGCCACAGTTACTTGCTTATTTCTCCACTAAAACTCAGCTTCCCAGGTGCTAATCCTCAGTGCAAATGCTCAACTTTTCCTTAAATATTAGCTCTGTTTTTTTCTTAGAAGGAGCTTGGAAATTCTAACAGGAATTTTCTGGCCTGGGAGAGCTGGCTTTGGATGGGAAGATGTTGGATTTTACTGGTCATGTGAGAACTAGTGAATTCCCACTTGCTGCAGCAACCTCCCTATATAAATACTGAGGCTGTGGCTTCAGTGGTAATGTGCTGAGGCCAGTGGATATGACTCTGCAGTGAGTTTTCCTGAGTAGGGGCTAGATCCCAGGGCAAATTTCTATGAAAATAAAGGCCAGGAAGATTAATAGATTTTTTTTACCACATTTTCTTCCATTAAAAATTATAAAATCAATGTAACAACACTATGGGGAATTTGGAACACAGAAGAAAATAACTCCTTTAAATGCTTCTAACACAAGTTTTATTTTTGCTCCATTTTCCCTTCTATCTATAATATATATACAATCTGTACACAGTTACCACTGTCAATTTGTTCAATAAACAATTCCTAACCTATTACATGTATAGCCTTGCGCTAATCAGTTTAAAGCAGAGGAAAATTCCATCCTTGGTCTTGGCTGGCCAGTAGTTCAGGAAGGAAACCAACCACACAGGTCATTTTAACACTAAAAGGTAAATTGTGTCTGAACACAAGTAAGATAGACAATGGCCCATAGCTATGTGACATTGCCTCTGACATTGAGGCCATATGACAACATGGGTAATGCAAAGTCCTTTTGTCAGAAACCCATAGTAGCAAACAGTAGGAAAGGCATACTACTTGCAAAATACTGGAAAATTCACTCTTAGTTAGTTTTGTAATCAGAGGCTTACATAGAAATGGAGAATCCTGGCTTTTCTTGAAAATTAGACTAAGCAACCCTAGAACCTATCATGTATTTAAGAGATAACGCTGGTGAACAGGATGTCACCTCCCAAACGGGGCAGGAAGCTGTTCCTGGGCTTCCTTTGTTTCTCATGATCAGGAGTCAATGTTCATAGGCCAGTTCCCTGACCAGCCTTTCCACCTGCTGCCATGAGCCACTATTGTCTTCTGAGAGGCCAGATCCTGAGCTCCTGGCTCATCTGAGATGTGCCAGCAGGTCTCATACTCTGCCTTCTGTCTGAAGTGTTCCTTTCAGATACCTAAGCTTCAGGCTTTTGCTGTTTCCAGGCCTTGCTCTTGCATTTGAAACCACAGCAATTTCCCAAGCTTCTCTGAAGTCTGGCATTGCATTTTCCACTTTAACTTTTTACCAAAGTTAACATACTACATAGACATTATTTGTTATAGTTATTGCTAAGCATCCACCTCCTCCTCATAGAAAGGCAAGAGAAACACCAAATTCTCAGTGTATGTAAAGCTTCGTGTTGAGGCTTATTTTTGTTGAATCAATAAATGATCCATGATTAGTCTATTAGAATTTTTAAAAATGAGTTTCTAATCCGAAGGAAGCCCTGGAAATGACTTGCCCTGGTATGCTTCCAGCCTGCACACGAGCTCAATTCTTCACTAGTCAAATTAACTAGAAGCTTAAAGTGAATGCCCTGGGCCAAGATGGTGTTAGTCACTGCATGCTAGGGCCAGGGAGGATTGGCCCACAGTAGGCATTCAGATGTCAGTCTATCCTTGCTCTGTTCCTTAGTTGACATTTTCAAGCAAAACATGATATATTTTAATGTCATTTATCCTTATTGTAGCCTTCTCTCATTCTCCTTCTCCCCCTCCTGTCTCTTCCTCCATTCCACACTCATGATTTACTTCTTAAATCTAGGCTTCACTTATGAGACAACCCCGTGGGACCTTTTCCTTGCTGGCTTATTCCGCAGCAAGGATGACCTCCAGTTCTATCAATTTTCCTGTAACTGGTGTGATATTTTCTTCCTAATGGCTGCCTAAAGCTCCATTGTGCATATATACCACATTTTCCTTATTCCTCTGTTGATAGGCACTCCTGCCCCTGTGAATACTGCTGCAGTACCCCTGAGCAGGCATCTCTGCAGTGCCCATTTAGAACCCAAGGGGTACACTCCCAGCAATGCTATGGCTGGACCATATGCTTCTTCAGTTTTCTGGGGAGCCTCTGTACCCATTTCTATAGCAGAACTTCTGTAGGCCTTAGTTTCCTTATTGCGAAGTTGGGAGGCTACCAGGCTACTTTTATTTCTTAAAGAACAATAGAAAACAGACAATAGACTATCAAAAGCTGGTATTAGATACTTCCCTTCTTTCTGTAGTACTGCAAATTCCTCGTGGAACCTGGTGTAGGTCTGTTGGGTAGAGCTACAGTATTGATCTTATGAGACTAAGAATCTGACCAAAATATTCAAAGGAAGATATAATTGTGAAGGTGTGTGTGCACGTGTGTGTGTGTGTGTGTGTGTGTGGTAAGGGCAGAGCAATAGTTCAAGTTGGTTTGTCATTTCCAAGGATGTGAATACACTGAGCAGTGTGATGGGAAACATGGGAGTTCTGTGGGCTGAGGTGAGAGGGTAGAGGGAAGAGCATTAGAGAGGCCCATCTGCTGAGCAGTCCAGGCATTTGCATTTCACTCCGGCCTCCCACAGCTTTAGCAGCTGCAAGGCCATCTTGCACCTCAGAGGATAATAGCAAATGCTTCCTTTCTAGGGCTGCTAATGTGTGTGAAAACATCCCCAGTCCAGTGTCCTGGCATTGGCTTAAGCTCCCTAGAACCAGATGATAAAATCACCAATTTGATGGCCTCCTTTTTTATGTACTTAAGGTTTTCAAGGCTTAAACATAATCGCCATGATGAAAACTGTCCCTCTGTTGAGTGCATTTGCTGGACCTGAGCACTTTGCTGGGTGCTCAGTTCGGGTTATCTCATGCCACAACAGGTCTGAAAGCTAAGGCCCATTAAGGATCACAATTTAGGCCAATTCTATCGAAAAAATAGCTCAGACAGAAAGCTGCAAATGGCCAGAAAAGAGACTTAGCCCTTTTCCACATAGAAGGAAGGTTGGATGCCAAGTTGCTAGGACTCAGTTTGCTCACCTTTCAATGGGAGAGCACACACAGTGTTTGCCTCCCAGGCTATTTGGTGGTGCCACCAGAACAGTCTCCAGAGAAGCCAATGTCTTATCTCACACCATTGCTTTCTAAAAGGTTCGTGTTATGAGCTGGATTGTGTTACCCCAAATTGCCAAATGGCCTTGTTGCTGTCTTGATGCTTCAATACCACAGAATGAGAGTGTATTTTATGTCTGACCCCTACACCAGAAACCATCAAGGGTGAGTAGCCACATGTCTGCATCTTCATCACAATCTTAAGGACCCTCCTCAATGGCTTCGTATGTAGACTGTTTATTTTTTCTTTGCAGAAGTCTTCAATGCCTCTCACTCTGTGTCTGGAGTTGTTGGACTCTGTCATCTTTGCAGTACAGGCCACAGGGAGTTTAATTATGCTCCAATAAGTATATGGGCAATACAAATTGTACTTAATGTATTTGCAGGGATAGAGAGGGGTTACAAGGGTAGGAGGACTTAGAAGCTAGTGTGATCAGGATGCATTGTATGAAATTCCCAAATAATCAATGAAAATATTACGTTAGGAAAAACAATAATACCTCCAAGAGAGCTGACTCAGTTCAGACAGGGACTTATGGATGCTCCTGATCTGTATAATTAATGCCCTGGTAAGAAATGGAGAGTAGGAGAAGCCACAGAAAGGGATGACCCTGGAAACATTCTGGGAGAAAGTAGTCATGCCCCAGCGGTAAGCCCCTCCAGGCTAGGCCTTGACCTCTACTGGTAGGCCCTATCCTCCAATATACTTTAACAGGCCCAGCCCCTTGAGGCACAGGTGTGGTCAGATGCTACCACTAAGGACCTCCCACCATCAGGCTCCACCCACAAACTAACAGGCTACCTTTCCCTTCAGAGCTGTAACACTTGCTTTGTGGAAACCTTCTCCTAGAGCTGTAACACCTCTACTGGGGAGGCATTTCTCCTCAGAGCTGTAACACACTAGCCAAGGAGGGACCTTAGGAAGAGTTAACCTTGCTGACTGTAGATTTGCAGTTTTTGAACTGAGAGACAAGAACATTTATTTTGTGTATATTTCTTGGTATGAAAACCTGCATTTGGCAGCTAGGCGGTACTGTAACAAAGTGCCACAGGCTGAGTACCTGAAGCAAGAGAAGGCCTGGAAGCTGGAAGTGCAAGTTAAAGGCCTCTGAGACCTTCCTTGCTTTACAGGTGGCCATCCTCTCTGGTAGCTTTTTCAAATGTCTCTGCTGTCCCTTCTTCTTCTTCATACCAGTGTGTTCAAACATTGTCTTTAATGGTCCCATTCTAAGTTAGCCATCTCTTCAGAAGCCTGTCTTCAAATATATGGACTATATATAGAGATAATAAATCCCCAATGTATGACTTATGGGAGAACATAATTCAATGTATGCCTAGAAAACTTTTCATTCTCTAAGAAGTGCAGATCATTTAAATTAAGAACTAATTAGTTTAGAAATAAAGTCAGCTGAAGGAAAGGGAGGCAAGCTATGGATAATCCTCTTAATGACAAAAGTTCCAAGACCTTAATATAAGCACCCACTGATTCACTCGGTAGCCTAGAACTCTTCACTGAGGTCAGTAAGCCTGGGGTGAAGTGGAGGGTGCTTGAGAGACTGGGCAGACCACTTGCTAGATAGTGTGCATAGGTTCTGAAGGCCTAGCTACCTGAATGGTACTGTAGGCATAGTTCACCTAGGCAAAAGATGAATCTAACCACAGAGATACTTCAAGAAAACGCCTTGGAATGTTCATGAAAATTAGTTTTGTTCTCTAATTTTCATCTATCTGTTCTGAGGTGAAGTATGGGTATAACATTTCAAGTGATTTTGCTGTATGGCCTTGATTTGGATAGGAAAGAAATGGATCTTAGAAACACAAACCTCCAACAGGCAAGAGGCAAGGCAAGTCCAGCACACACACACACACACGCACACACACACACACACACACACACACACACACATGTATATGTACATATTTGTGTCTGTATATGTATATGTACATATGTGTATATATACATATATATGTATGTATATGCATAATTATAAGTGTGCATGGAGGAACAAACAACACAGAGGGATTCAGAGCAAAAATTGGAGGTCCTCCACATTATCTGTAGGGTTACCTTCATGCATTCATCATGAAGAAGAAGCAAGGTGATGTCTAGGTAGGCAGTGGTGAGCATGGCCCATTCTACTTCAGAAGCCAGCACTGTGGGGAGCTAGAAACACTCGTGTTCTGACGCATCAATAAACACCAGGAAGTGTCCAGTTAAGAGCAGAACAATGGCCAGCACTGTAATGATGGGGGAGGGGGAAAACAAAAAGATAATTTTCCTGAAAAATGTTCTAGATCATGCCATCCACAGTGTTTCTCAGCCTGGAGTATGACACGTTCTCAGTGTATGGTAGCTGTGCTAACAATGGTTCGCACCAAAGCAAAGCGGGGTTCAGAGAGGAAGACTAGACTCAGTAAGAGGATTATCTGAATTCCACTTACATACAGTGGTCAACATCTGTCACACAGCTCTGTGGGAGATTCATGTAACTGTGTCATACAGCAACTGACACTGAACATATAACCAGAAAACTCAGTGGGTGGGGACTGTAAGGCCAGGGCCAATGTTTGATTAGAATTGCCAGTGATAAGCTCCCATGCTGGTTAGCATCACCTGAAACAGCATGGAGCCTGGCTGAGAGGTAGAGGTCAGACGCAGCCAAGGGAAAATCTGGTCTCAGAAATTTTCTGGTCAGCTTCTCTCAATGGCCTCAGGAAAGAAACAGAATTGAGCCTTGAGCTCCATCTTTGTGGCATGGGACTGGAAAAACAGTATGCTACTTCAGCCAGAAAAAGTTTGAGCTTTAGGGGGGATGATTTTTCCTAGAGCTTTTGTTCTTCTTATGACTTGAAAATTGTCTTTCTGAGTATGTGGGTTCATCACCTTCATTAAGCTATTCACACCAATGTCACCTTAATATGTAAAATAGAATGTTTCTATTCTCTTATTCTACTTTATAGAGTGATCATTGCCTGAATACCAGGCTTTCTATTATAGATTATTTGTGAGATGCGTAAGGATTGTTGTGCTGACAACATCATCCTTAGTAACTTTCTAAATGGAAACTAAAGAGTTGGGAAGTGAAAGCCCTTGATCTTAAGATCTTCTTATCTGTAGAAGTGTCTACAATTATGGAAAATCCAGAATGTCTTCCTCAAAGAGATAGGTGAAGCATGTTATGTATCTCACAGGAGGTTTCCATGCACAAAGAGACATTCATTTTCAAAAAGCCACATTTTGTCTGCTTGTTAGCTTACCTCTCTATATACCATGGTATACATAATTTTCCTTTAGTAATAAACAATATTTAAAGTAGTCATGTGGGAATGCCAAAGAACAACCATTGGTGTCATTCCTTGGGTACTATCTAACTTGTTTTTTGAAACAAGGTCTCACTTCTCTGAACTCACTGATTAATCTAGGCTTGATTGCAGCAAGCCATTAGCATCTACCCATATCTTCCCCAAGAACCCTACGTATAAATTACATATGCATAGTAGGCATGGAAGTTGGATATGATAAGATGAGGAGAATACAAAGGCTAAGGTGATAAACAGAAGTCTGGAGGCAAATCTAATAGATGAATATATTCCTTTTATTTCCTTTTTCTTTTGTTCAAAACTACCATGAATCAGTTCTCACATTGTCCTAATGAGTATGCACTTCTCATTATTACAATACTATAATCTATTGGGATACTTTCATTAGTATATTCTATTATTATGCCAATTTTCATGTACTATTATAACTTATTATTTGCATCATATATTTTAATAGCATATTATCACATGAGGTATTATATATTATATTATTTATGTTGTTCTCACAGATTATTAGCATTTTTCTACTTGTTCTAAACAACAAGCTGTAGTCATTTTATTAAGATATATATTTTTAGACTTTTTATGTGAAACTGTTTATACTAATAAACCAAAGGAGTTAATATTCCAAAAATAGTTCTCTTTTAAACAATAACAGTGTTTATTTTCCAAATCTACTTTTACAAAAAGTTATATGGAAAACCACTAATACAGAGCTTTCCTGAAATACGTACATATACATATGGAGTTATCCCATAATGGATGACAATGCCTCTACTAGAAACTCTAGATGAACAAACAAAATTGCTGGGTGAATAAAGTGCCCTGTGAGCCCCGTACATCACCAAATACCACAGGTGATTGCCAATGTCATTAGCTACCCTCCAGAAATTGATGGTCAGACTCGATTGCTGAAGACTTCACATACAGGAGTCATTGAATACAGAGAAATCAAGCTGGTACTCACCTGGAAGCTTTATCCTTACTGGCTAGCTTTCCTAGTGTTGTAAGGTATAACTTTAATTTTTCCAAAGTCTACTTTTAATGATGGTTCCTTAATGCCTTAACCTGGCCTACCACCCACAAGACATAATAGAAAAGAAAGGATACTGGAGAAGTGGGCCTGTTTAAAAATGGTTCTTTGGAGCAAATCCAATGTGCATTGTCAGGAAATCAGCAGTTCAGTTCGAAGGTCAGCAATGGCAACTTGATCTATTCACAAACATTTCACAGATGTACCAGCAGTCCAGTTCAGTAGTGCTGGGATAACAGCAAAGAACAACCTAGCAGGAAAAGCCAGGCCTCAGCCAAATAGGCACAAGTCAGCCAGAGGGAAGAGCACTTTTCAGCTGTGCCTCTCTCAGCGAAGCAAAGATCAGAGAAGATGGGAGACCAACAAGCATTGTACAGTTAGCTCTACCAGCAAGTCAAGCTCAGCCTCTGTCACTTTTTCTGTTCATTGAGTTCTATTTATACTCTTTCCAAACATCACTTGTCCTCCATAGGTCATTACAAGTCTTGCCACAGCATGTGAATCTGTCACAGCTGACATCATTCTGCCAACTAACCCAAGTCCTTGGAAGCAGCAAGAAACCACCAGCACACCACCCAAAGTTTTTTGGTGTGTTTCTGTCTATGGAGTCCCAACAAATGGAGCTCAACTGCATAATGTAAGGCAGAACAATATATGTGTGTGTCATTAGCAAAGAATCCTTCGTCACGTGTCCTTTCACATGCTTGCTTTAGCAGAACGTGCTTTCACCTGTGTCTACTTCAGCCAAGCATTCCTTCATGAGTCTGCCTTAGCCTTTCATCTATGTCGGTTTCAGTGAAACACTCCTTCACCAATTTTCCCCTTCAAAACACCATCAACATTTCTGACTTTCAAAAAAACTCTTGTTTCCACTTTAGTAAGGTGTTGTGTGAACCCTGAAAACTACAACATATAGGGTCCCAGCAGAGTATGTCTGTTGGTGTAAGTGACACAAATAACTTGAGAATCACCAATGATTTTCTGATTGAGTTCAAATCCCATATCACGAGTTGAAACTCACACCTGGCATTGATATTGGGTTTGTGAAACCATGAGTAGATGAGTCATAGGTCCAAGGAGAGAAGCTCCAACTGTTACTGTTAAATAGGCACAGTATGGAGATGAGTCCTAGTGACTTACTGTTACATCCATAGTGTGTCTCTCAAGCCTCAATAGAGAAGCTTCTCTTTGTAGTTGATGATGATTAACAAAACCCACAACTAATCCAGGTGAAGAGAATTAAAGACTGCAGAAATCCAACCCTTAACTAGGGTCTATAGAACCCACCTTTTAGTCCCAAGGGTAGGGGATCATTGATCAAGAAGAGGCAGAAAGATTGTAAGTGCCAGAAGTGGCAGATGACTACAGGGAAACAGTATTTTCCAGACACAGCAGGGTAGTTAGTCATGCAAATACATACAAGTCGAAAGCATGCATAAGACCTGCATAAAGTCAGGTCACACAAAACTGTAACATGGAGAGGAGAGAGGTCTTACCCCTGGCTAGGGAACTATTGGCAATCCACAGCTGCTAGGAGAGGGACAGTCAGCTTCCTTCTAGAGTGGGGACATGGTTCATGCTCCAGTGAAAGACTGGGGTGGGAGTATATGGGCAGCATCATCTGTACTTACAAATCTTTTAAAGAGGACACAAAGATGGGTGGTTCCAGAAGGGGAGATCTTGAAGGAGTGGGGGGAGTGGGAGGATATGGTCAAAATGCATAGTATGAAGTTCTCATATAACTAATAAAAATAAGACAAAAAAATAAAATATTCAATAAATATCTATAGCCATTTGCATAGATCCCGACCATTTTGTGCCCCCCTCTGCAATAGCTATAGGTACTATTTATATCCCATAGCTTTCTAATATTGGGAAAATTCTTTCCCTCTCTGACTTGCTCCAATCACATGGAAGCTGATAAGTGTTGAGCTCCCTCTAGGTGGTTGATAGCACACCAGGTGTTGAACACACAGTGTAAGAGATACTGTTAATTTAAAAGAAATTGTAGAACAGTATTAGACAATCACAGACTGGGAAAAACATTCCTATTCCATATGACAACTCTCTGTGCATCTGGCACCATTAGTTTATAAATCTTTTGAAGTGGGCCACTGAGGCAATGGGACAGCAAATAACAGCTCGCTCCAGGATACTATGGTTTTGGCTTTTTGCTCATCTCTGCTTCATGTTCACTACCATCCATATTCAAGTACTTATTTCATAAAGCAGTTTAATTTCTTGTGGATGTAGAAATGCTCTTGATACCTGCCTTTATGATTTGGCTACTGAGTATGATTCATGAATCATAGGAATAAAGAAATGCTGCCTTCTTAGCACCTCCTCCTCTGCACTCTTACTCTGGGATACTATACCATTCAATGACAGCCGTATATGCGGATCCCTTGTGTTGGTTATAGAAAGTGACTATAGAATAGCTCTATATGATGATGCTAAATGACAGCCAAGAAGGGCTCTTGCTCCCTCTCCCTCTCTCCCTCTACCCCTCCCCCTGGCTTTGATTTTAAAATTAGTGTGGCATTTCCACAGGGCAGCTCTGTACCCTA
This sequence comes from Montemys delectorum, assembly GCA_019843815.1. NCBI lineage: Eukaryota > Metazoa > Chordata > Mammalia > Rodentia > Muridae > Montemys > Montemys delectorum. Next base: position 32,932 of record JADRCD010206914.1, read on the forward strand.
TTGTAGAAGACAATTAAATGGCCAATAGGAAGACAAAATATAAGAAAGGAAGGAAGAAGGAAGATAGGGGAAATAAGAGTGGCATTAAAGTCAATAAGTTGAGGAAAGGAATGTAGCCTGAAAGAAATAAGGGTCAGCAGAGGGGTGGTTGGAATTTCTGAAGGACTAGCAGGGAGAAAGAAGGAGAAAGGAGTCAAAGGAAAAGGGGGATGGAATGAAAAGCCTAAGATTATTCAACTTCTTCCCCAAACAAAATCATAGTGGAAATGTCCTCAGATGTTGCCAACGATGTATTCTGTGACTGAATCATTATGCGGAGATGTGCTAGGGGCTGAAGGACAGAATTAATATAGTAAGTAATTCTGTCCCTTTGGCAATGTCTTTCTGCATGAAATAGTGATTTTATGTCTTGGATTTTCTCCAGCCTGCACAGTCACTATAATAAACAGTCCCACTGAGACTGGCTGTTTATGTTTCAAAGCAACAACATCTGCATAATGGACCTCCCCTGAAGCTTAGCAAAAGAATACAGGGACCACCTAGCCAGGCTAGGGGAATATTCATGTGGGAGGAACTACTCTTGCTGCCTCTGGCTGTATGAGGTGGCATTTAGAGTTTGAAGTTAGACAGACCTCAGGGCTACTTACTGGCTAAACCTTCTTTGCCTGGGTTTTCTTATTTGAAGAATAGGCATGTCATATCTAGTTCACACATGAAAGGACATGGTAGAATTGTTGCATAACCTTTGTCCAGGAAAACATCGCAATCTTTCCATTTTCAGCATCTAGAGAGATAGAAAGCTACATGGAAAATTCTAGCCTACAAATACAAATGAGTAAATGGGAGGAGATTTCCTGGTCTTTGTATTTCCAGTTGGATACTTATTTGATTTATGTCACAATAATTAGTACTTCCACTTTGCAAACATTGTCTTATTGGGCTAAGAGAATGAGTCTAGGGTTAGAGAGATTGTTCGGTGTTTAAGAGTGTTTACTCCACTATTAGAGGACCAGAACTTAGATCCCAGAACCCAATCTTACCCATGGAGCCAACTCCCCTGTTTCTTGTAGCTTAGGTTTAATTGATAACTGTATGGAACCATATTCTATATTCTTAATCCTGAGCTGCAATGGCCTAAACCTGACTTGTTTCTATAGTCCAAAAGTAGATGCAAGAAGTTCAGTTAAGTACACCATGTCTGACTGTCTGTTAAATCCAAGTGAATTATTTATCCTAGGGTTTAGAGTATAACTTAACAAAAGAGAAAAACACCCTTTTTGAGTCTTGAAAAATTAGTGGACTTTGCCTAAGAGGCCTGGCTTTCTATGTGCAGGAAATAATCTCTTTAGAGAACAGAGTGGCTTGAATTTTCCCAGTGTATCTGCTTAGGAGACACAAAGCATTTCATGGCCAAAGCAAAAGAGTACCTCAGAGAAACAGCAGGCCGTGAGGTGGGAAGATCTGATGGAAGCAGCTTGTGGGGCTGTCACCCCCTCTCCAAAGAATTTGCAGGCCATCCTCAGGTAGGTAAGGAGCCACTGAAGCACATTATGAGAGGGCTAATCTAATCTGATTGCCATTTTAGAAGGCTCACATCTGTCAAATAAATGAACGTTTAAGACCTGGCTAAGATGACCGGTCCTGGGTTGTGTTAAAAGTGTAGTTGTGAAGCAAGAGCCTCAAGCTAAACAATGGAATTGGAGAAGAAAGAACAAGTTTCTGGGATATTCCCAGTGGAACATCCATACCTGTGAACCTGGACAGTCACAAAGGGAGGCAGAGGGTACAGAAAGCAGGCAAGGGAGAATTCTAGAAAAGCTAAGAACACGAGGTACTTGGGTACCTAGTAATGCCACCCCACAACTCCAGCCTAACTGGAGACAAGCAAGCCTGATTTGACACCTGTATATAGCTAACTAAATATTTGCGTTTCTTTTTTTGAGTTTAAAAAGCCCAGCAGAAACCTCTTATTATTTTCTTCTTTAAATGTCTGTCCCTTTGGTGCAGAGGCAAATTGCATCAGCCAAGGGTCCACAGTAGGGGTTGAAAGTGCAGCCCAGCTATCTGGGCTCTTTGGCTCACCAGGGCCGTCTGTAGACCTAAGTCCAATGCTGTGCCCAGACCCTGTTTTCCATCTCTCTGATCTTCTGTTTCTCAGGAGATTCATGTCTGGTGAATACCAGCATTTTAGGATCCTTGAAATGAGTGAAGAGGGTGCAGCACAGCTGCAATCCCCTCATAATGGTCCTGGTAGATATCCCTGATCCACTAGCAGATCCTTCATTTAGCTGGAGGATCTTTACCAAGTGTGTTCCAAGCACTGAGTGCTGTGCAGGGGAGACAGCAGCAAATGAAGGAAGGGTACCAACTTCTCACATCACAAACCCTCTCCTCTTAGCCTGTGCATACCACCCATTAGTCATCCACTTATTTGCTGTATGTGTTTATCAATTAATGTATGGCTATTTAATTCATGCACATAATATTTAATGATGAAATTAGAGTAACTAGTATTTCTAACAGTATGCATTTCCTTGCATGGAACCTTCTGAAATACTCTCCCTTAGGTCTTTACAAAATAGATAATACACTTTTGTAAAGTACAGTTCTCTCTGAGTTTTAGAACTTCCTTTGCTCCCTTAAGTGCACATTTGTATGGCAGGTTGGATGAGGGTAATGTGGTAGGTATGTGTGAATGAGAATAAGTGTCACAAAGAAGTGTCACAAAGGAGATGTGAGTGATCTCAGAAAGGGATGCTCCTATTCTCATGGCCAGGGGTGGGCCTTCTGCGAAAATGACAGAAATCATTTCTGATGAATGGAGCAGTTGGTTTCAATAAGAGGCCAGAGGGTGGGGTGGAGCTTTCCAAAACAAGTGTGGCCTTCCCACCCACCTGAGAAATCCTTAAATTCCACTTTTAAAAGAAATGCACCCTCAGGGGCCTGGAGTAGCTCCTTGCCACTTCTGGTTTGATTTGACATTTCTTGATATGACATGTCAGCTTCCTCCTGTGTGCCAGGACTAGTGGGGATTTGAACTTTGGAGCCCTGGGTTTGGTGTCAGTCATCTGCAAGTTGAACCTACTCTGTGCCTTGCTAGCTTTCAGACTTCAAGCAAGTTCCATATTCTTTCAAAGCCTCAAATCTCTTCATCTCATCAATTAGAACTAACTGCTTATCCATTTACTAGTGAATAGTGAGGAGCCAATGTGGTATCAAACCAACAGATCCAGCAAATATTGGACATGCACTAAGTGTTCAATGATTGATTTTTTTTTTATTGGTTTGGACTTCTGAATGCGTGTCACCACTGAAAAATCTCTCTGTTTAAATAAAAACATCACTGGAAACCAACCTGGAAAAAGGAAATGAATTTGATGAATGAACTGTTTGCCTCTGTTACTTTATAAGGAAAGCAAAGCATGATAGCCAAATACAAAATGAAGACAACATGGAAAACACAGTGTATCTGTGTCTCTCCTCACAGCAAAATGGCTGAAAAGGAAAGTTGCCCGACTATCTTCACGCTCACAGTCACTCCTCCAGAGAGGTTCCTGCACTCAACAAACCCAGGTTTCCTTCTGTGGGCATGTGTCAGAAATTTCAACACTGTCATGAATTCCTGAGAAAAGCTCCCTAAAGGAAGATAGATCTACCTTGCCTCATGGTTTTAGAGATGTCTGCCCGGGGCTGGCTGGATACATTGTTTTGTTTCAGGAGAAGTAGGGTATCATGGAAGTGGGAGGTGGAATAACAGCAAGGAAGGAGAAAGAGGTTAAGAGAGAGGGAGCGGGAGGGAGGGAGGTAGATGGAAGAATGAGTAGGAGGATTTAAGGGATGCAAAAAGAGAGGGGAGGTAAGAAATGGAGAAGTGGGGCCAGGTGGTGGTGGTGCACGCCTTTAATCCCAGCACTTGGGAGGCAGAGGCAGGCGGATTTCTGAGTTCGAGGCCAGCCTGGTCTACAGAGTGAGTTCCAGGACACCCAGGGCTATACAGAGAAACCCTGTCTTGAAAAAAACCAATCAACCAACCAACCAACAAACAGAAAGAAATGGAGAAGAGGACAGGAATAGCCTCAAAGGCACACCTCCAAGTAAGATGCACCTTTCACAATTTATACCACCTTCCAACAGTCTATCCATTTCAACTCAGTCAATGGATAAACCATTGATGAGGTCAGAACCCCGGTCTAATCACTGATGGAAACAAGTTCAGCAGTGTGCTTTGTTTATCTCCTTGACATCTTTCAGCCCAGTCAGTGGCTGTCAAGTCAACACTCCACCTGACTAGATACTTCTGACTCTATGCCTAACTTACTGCCTCACTCCTTTGAGATTGCTACCACTTCTTCCTTCTGGAAACATTTTCTTTTTGGCTTTTGCCATATTTCTCACTATATTTCTTGGACTTCTCTCTTTTATCTTAATTACTTGTCCATTAACTCAGACGGTTTTCCCCCTTCTCATCTTTCCCCAGCACCTATATGGTAACAATTACACCCACATTCACAGTCTTGTCATCTACTTGCTGATAACCCTGAAATTCATCATTCTAGTCGAGTCTCCCACTGAGATTCATTCCCATTCCCATTGATGGCTTGTTGTCAGAGTGCAGAAACTTCGAAGTCTCTCAGTATAGCCATGACCAGTTCCCACATATCCCTATTTCCCAAGTGCTCTGAGTCTCAGTGTGCAGTATCCCAGTTAGGATTGATCTTTGACCTGATCGCCTTTACCCATGTTCCTCCAAACAAACAGAAAAAAATTTGCAACTCTCCTTTCACAGTCCTCTTCTTTATAGAGAGCTTTTGAAAATGCAAATTTGGCCATGTCACACTCTGCTTAAAATCCTTAATTCTTTTTGGATTACGACCCAAATCCTTAGCATGATTCCTGTAATCACACCAGAGCTGTTCTCCCCAGCCATATGTCATTCTCAGTTTGCTGCCTGATCTGTACTGGGGCTGTCCTGTTGCAGTTCATTGACATTACTGAACGTCTCGTGACTCACTGCCTTGTATAAGGTTCTCCTGAAGCTTGTAATCTTCATGTGTCCCACTGACTAATTATTCCCGTTTCAGCAATAAAGGTATATGTCACCCCTCAGATTGCATGAGCATCCTCAATATAGGTTCTCTTTCTACTTCCCAAATGATAATTAAATAAGGAAATGAATGAAGAGTGAGTTCATTCAATATACTCTGTTAATAGATGGGCCACATTTGTCTTGTTCACACACATGTTCTGTGTGCTGGATGTTAGTACCTCATCATGGGAAACAACAAATACTTTTGTTGGTAGATAGATAAATAGTGAGGAGTCCTGTATCTCCTAAGGTTCTGCTTGTGGAATGAGATAAGGAAGTGGAAATCATGTACAACCCACAAGTCCCATCTAAACCCATCTTGTTTCTCCTCTTTGTTTCTAAAGTCTTAAGAAGAGAGCTATAATACCAGACCAATCAACTATGCAGTCTGAGCTGACAGGGACAGGGCTCTGAATGTGATCAAAGATGACAAATTACATCTGACACATGCTTAAAGATGTCACACTGTCTAATATCATAAGATTACTTTGTGATAGCCTAGTTCTGGTCTCTCCCATCTAAATCCATGTGCATCTTCCCTGTTTAGAACTCTGTTGGATTCTAAAGGTAAGAGAAAGGAAGATTTCTCACAGCCTGCCCCTCTAATCTAGAAGTTAAAACATTCTTGAGTTCTGGTAACACTCTACATATTCCTTTAATCACATATTTCTCAAACTGTATCCATTGCATGTTTATATTCAGCCTGTTCCCATTTATGATTATTACAGTCCCATTATGGAAACATAAATAATTTGGGTGTACTCTGGAAAATGCTGCCCCTTCTTATCAATCAGTTTCATTTTTCTTTCCTTTTTTTTCCTTTTCTTTCTTTCTTTCTTTCTTTCTTTCTTTCTTTCTTTCTTTCTTTCTTTCTTTATTTATTTTGAGACAGGGTTTCTCTGTGTATCTCTGGCTGTCCTGGAACTCACTCTGAGGACCAGGCTGCTTTCAAACTCAGAAATCTGTCTGCCTCTGCCTCCCAAGTGCTGGGATTAAAGGCGTGGGTCACCACTGCCTGGCTATCAACCAGTTTATAATGAACCTTCAAGGACAGGTCTAGAAGCCAAGCTCCATTGTTAAATGCCTCACTCAAGTGTATCCATATCAAAAGCTACAGAAACAAGGGTGTCTCATTCAGATTATTACAAGCACTAGCAGGCTCTCCTGAAACAAAAGGAATCTACATTTGCAGTTTGCCTATTCCTATGGTGTAGATATGTGCATTGACTTCAAGCACCAAAGTAGTAATCTGACAAGTGTTCTTAGTTCTCACCTTAAAGCATTAGTTCTTGAAGTACTAAAGCTGATCCCAGACTAGAAAAAACCACCCAGTATCACCCTGTTAGCACTGTAAATCCCCAGGACTCACAGCCCAGCCCACATCTACTATATTATAAAGTCTGACAGGGCATTCCTGCTATCCTGGCACACTGAAGTATTTACTGAGCTGAATGGAACTGAACAGATGATTATTAGGTATCATCAATTTTGAGCTCTGTACTTAATCACAGAAGTTCCAATTCTATTTTCTTTCCTTTTTCTGTTCTTCTTAAGATTATAATATAATTACATCTCTTTCTTCCTTTTCCTCTCCAAACCCTCCATATACCCCTCAATGCTTTCCTTAAAAATATGACATTTTCCACTAATTATTAGTGTTATAGTATACACACACACACACACACACACACATACACACACACACACTTATGCCTATGTTGCCTAGTCTATATAATGTTACTTGTATGTACATTTTCAGGGCTGAACATTTGGCACTGGACAGTCAATTGATCTGCTTCTTTCTCGGCATGGTCCCTGTGCTCCTAGCTTTATTCAGTTGCCTATAGTTCTTTGTATAAGGTTAAGGCCTCATGGGCTTTTTTCCTGTCTACTTTCATGTCCATTTGTGTCATTATTGCAAAATTCACACATAGGCAGTCATAAGGGTCTA